>CM052300.1:6399446-6710076 GCA_028455765.1 Lasioglossum oenotherae | reverse complement strand
AAGATTGAGTCTCAATTTTTTAACAGGATCTCCAATTTGCTTGAATATTGTACAAGTCCATCCAGTATAATTGGAGGTCATAAGCGTTCGTATAGGAGAATTTTCATAGTAATATTCATGAACCACTAAATGTTGTCTCGATAATGATTACGGATTGCTTAGAGATTCTTTTTGCAATGATAGTTGTCCCCCAAAATTGACTCTCAATTTCTTAGCAAGACTCCAATTTGATTGAATACAGTAGAACTTCTTCCAGTATAATAGAAGGACATAATGCCATAGGTGTTCCTATAAGAGAATTTTCATAGTATGTATACATGATGCAGTGATGCTCATACATATTTGTTTGTGATGATAATTATTATCCAGAATTAACAATTAATCTATTAGAACACTGTAGGACATCTTGCAGTATATGGCTAATTGAGAGTGGCAGAGTACTTTCATAAAGCGTTGGATATTGTCTATTTTGCAATGCTATTCCCGGGTTTAAGTTTTAATTCTTTTCTAGCAGCCACAATTTGCACTGATACCTTAGGGGTACCTCTAGTATACATACGATCTAATTGGGGAACACAATTAAGTGTTTACACAAGATGGAATTTATTTAGTCAATACACAGGGTGCTTAATTTGAATTTTCGCATGCAATTAAAGAAAATCAACCCAGTTTCTAAAGTAGATAGTTCCCGGTGCACCCCATGGTACCCATACCGACACGACATGATTGATCTGTATAATATTGACCTTCGAAGTTCATCGAAGGTCACTCATTGTAACTTATCATTTAATAAAATTCTTTGGAAGCCGTTCGGTATCTCTTACGGTCAAGAGGAATAGAGAATGAATTTTCAATTCGACAAACAATTTGATTTGCGAGTTGTTCTCGTCGAAAGAGGAAACACGCTGGCGTGGAGGAGGAGCGTCGCGAGTTCGCGACGTCTAGGCGTCCGTTCGGCGAAGTTCGTCATACTCTCACGGTGCTAAACGATCGCAGGGTTAACGAGGCACGATGCAAATGCCGCGAATTGCCAACCCAGGACACGCGTGAACGGCGCGCACCGATCGGTGGATATTGAATTCGAAATTCCTCAATTATCGGTGCTCTATTTGTTCTACTATCTGGCAGCGAGGCACGTAGCCGCGATCGGCTTTCCGTCGTTGAAATATGTCGTTTGCGGTGACGTGAAGGTACGCGACGAGTGCGTCGCATATGTAATTCCTACTTAGAGTCGGCATTACGGTAATATACGGCGCATTAACCAAGTTTCTTCCTCCGACTTGCTCGACCGCCCTTTCTCTTCGTCCTCGTCTCCTCTCTGCTCGGTTCCCCTCTTGTGTTCATCACCTCCTCCTACTCTTCCTCCTCCGCCTCCCCCCCCCACCCCTTCGTTTTCCAGCCGTGTCGACCGGCCGAGCTTCACGTGTCCGATTCATCAGGTGTTTTCAGGCTTCTCACCGGATACGTTTGTGTAAAATGAAAAAGAGTATTCTTGTGTCGTGCGAGACCGGTGTCTAATATACGCTGGCCACATCGAATTCCGCTTCCTGGCAGTAACACCGCCGGGTTCCCATGGTGTTACCGGGCGAATCTGAGAAATACATTCTCACAACACTTTACACCATTACGTTTCGTCGCCATAAGAGGAAAGGCCACGAACTCAAACACTGGAAACGGAGCTCCTGAATTCGGTTTTTGTGATTAGCCGAGATACCATCTTTATGCGTTCGGTTATTCTTCAACTGTTTGATTGTCGAACTACTAGACCCACCTCGAACGCTTCGCGCAATTAAAGCAATGCCATTTAATGCTGGATCTGCTCGGTTAAAAGTAACCGTATATTTTATGTTACTTTATAATTACAATAATAGTACGTTTGTTCTGATTTTTAGCGATTTTTGTCGTAATATGTGTCTAAAGAAATAAATTTATTGTATATATATATATATATATATATATATATATATATGTTCATACATTCAATAAAATGTCCAAAGAAATAAATTTATTGTATATATATATGTGTTCATACATTCAATAAAATATCCAAAGAAATAAATTTATTGTATATATATATATATGTGTTCATACATTCAATAAAATGTCCAAAGAAATAAATTTATTGTATATGTATGTGTTTATACATTCAATAAAATGTCCAAAGAAATAAATTTATATTATACATATATCCCAATGAATGTATTTCTATAATGTTAACAATCGTAAACTAAAAGTTTAAGTGAAAATTGAAAATTTAAGATGCATATAGCGACAGTCAATTTAATACAATTTAATTCAATTTGATTCAATTTGATCATACTGATTATTCGATGCCACGTTTTACGCAGTATTGTCAAAAATAGACTGCGGATCTTCATACAAAATAAAAAATTTTCGTGTCGATTCCAAGACACAGAAGCTAAATACTAATATCTTTCTTCTCTTAATTATTTGATTAAGCTGCAACCAACACGATGATGTTTTCAAAATTTTTAAATACTTCCACTGCTTTAAATTCTATGCACCAGTTTTTTTTTATAAATGCATAAAATCCGCAGTCTAGTCAGAATGTCTAATATATAAATTTACTTAACTCTGTGCGTACAAAAATTTTACATAAACACACTTTTAAAATTAACATTTGTAAAATTAAATTGAATACAGTTCGTCAAATAATTATTAGTAGAAATTATTAGTAGTATAATATAGTAGTATAGTAGTATATATAGTATAGTAGTATATTAGTAGTATAATTATTAGTAGAAATGTATAATAATGTCAATTTTCTGGAAAGAATAAACCAATCTTGAAGATTAATAAATGAATAATTGAAATGAATAATAAATTGAAGATGAATAAAACGTCTTCACAAATAGAAAACAGACATTGATCAAGTTTTAAAATGTTAATTATGTATAAGAAGTTTTATTCTATCGACCATCGCTTCCAACAAAATATTAAAAACAGCATGTAACTCGCACAAACAAGATAAAGAATAAAATACTGAAGCTGCCTCGACGACCATGATAACGTCGGCGTCGGTGTGCGTGTGGCCGAGCCTTTTATGCGAGCGTGTCAAAGAAGTTGAACAATTTTGAATATTCTTTATGTCCAGCGGCTCGTCCCGTTTCCGACTGTTTTTCAATTCGCATGATCGATACGCGCCGTTCGATCGCGTGCTCGAAAAATCGTTGAGTAGAAAAACTTGTTCTTGTCACCGGCCGGGCTTCACGACACCTGTTAGCCGACGAAATTTGATCGATCGATTACGACAACGTCGATATTCATCCATAAGCCTCCGTGGGGAAGAGTCTCCGCGGAAAAAAAGCGCATTTGACAAACAGTTATGGTATGGTTCCATATACGGGGAATATATGCCAGACAGACGGATCGTAATACGATGTGGTTGGGCCACGTAGAATCATGAAATACACGGTTTCCCTCTCAGAATTGACGAGCGCCTGCTTCCACCGTGTCTTTGATATTTTCCCAGGAAACCGTTCTCGTCGATATAGCTTTTTACAACTCCAGTTTTCCCATATTTCACGCTGTTAGAGGATCGCTGCCGATTTCCTGCCGAACTACATGTTGGCCTTTCAATTTCCCGCGAATAACACGTGCGATAAACTAAAACGACAGGTCTGGCTTTTAAAATACGGTCTGCGACTTTTTGAAACTATTTCCGCATCTTTTTTGTTGTATTATTCATTTTTCTGTGTATTTTAATGTATCAACTTTGAATGTGTAGGGCGTCGATTATCCGAACTTATTTGGACCGAGGCGGTTCGAATAATTATATTCGAACCATTTTTTAATTATTTGTTAAATACAAATACACAGTTAATGTTAACAAGACTTATTTATTAAAGTGTAATCTTTAATTTTTCAACATTTTTTTAAAATTATTATTTTACTAATAATATTTGATTATAACATTTGTTCCTTTATTTTATATTTGCACATAAGAAAATTGTTTATATTTTTATAGTTTATTATTTTTTGTATAAAACTAATAATTATGGCAAAGAAACAACTGTGTATTGTACCTTTTTGAAAATTCGTAAGACCGGTATTGTATTTTTGGTCCGGTATTGCAAATCCTAAGTTTAAGGTATCTCGACATTGTAATATCTTTATAATCCACTTGTTAATGCATCAAGCTTAATGTTTAAATCTTTATACAGGACAGAATTGGGCAGAAATTTTATTGAAATAAAAATGTCGAATAAAGTGGATTTAAAACCCACTTGGAAAAATCCACTTGATTCGAAATTTTTATTGAATTAAACATTTTTGCCCAACTCTGATACAGGGTGAGTCACCTAACCTTCGCACCTCAAGTATCTCTGTTGTTTTCAAAGATACTGTCTCTAACGAAATATTAAAAAAATTGCTTATAATTACAAGCTGGAGATTTTGTTCCATCCGGTAACGTTTACTACGGATACGTGAAGATCCGCAACCTATTTGCAAAAACAAGTTCACCGCCTCCATTCCAGTGTTACAGTTTGTGCCCCTTTCACTTATGGCAAAGAAATGCAATGGTACCATTTCGCGGGTCTCCGTTATTCTCGCATTGTATTTTTCTGTGAACGCAATAATTACATTTTCCAACACTTACTTTTCAGAGTTTTTTGGGTGTCGAGTCTTTCACTTAATTTTTGTAAATCTATATTTACGTTCGACGTTGCGCACATCTTTTGTAAGTTGGTTTTCTAAATTGGCATCAGTTAATCAAGCACGTGATGGACTCTTTGGAAATTCCATCTTCGAAAAAAATCTTCCACGAACATATGTGGATCCAAAAGCACTTACAACTCGTTGCGCAAAATATCTCAAGTTCGAATATTTAAGTATTGTAAAAATTAATGATTAATGTGGACGCAAAAATTTGTTTCATTTCATTGTTGCACTGCAACTCAATTATATCAAAGATATCAAATATAGAACTGAAGTTCGTAGTCGCACTTGCGCATTACAACAACGACTCTTTATTTATTTAATATTGTTTTGTATACATACACTGAGAAAAAAAAATCCTGTCGAAACAAAGAAAAATATATGTTGATTCAATAAGATGTACTATTGAATAGTGCCAATATCATATGAACTTACGTTAATATTTAATACTATTGAATTTCAATAGCAAAACTAACTTCCGCCAATCATATAAGCCAATAGCTTGACCATCAATGTTTTCAAAAAAATAAGATATGGCCTCGAACCAATTCCAGTATAAATCAATACATTTCTCAAATTTTTTTAACAACATATCTGATTGAAGGAAAAAAAGAAATATTACGAATAATGATATGCGGTATTGAATCAAATACTATTTTCAATCATTTCATGATTGACAATTCAAATACATCACGATTTGCTTATAAATTTCATACTATTGAAAAGAATACATTGATATTCATCGAAGTAAAAAAATTACAATAACACGCGTGTTATTGAAGTAACAATTTCTTTTTCTCAGTGTACAATGAGAAACAAAAGTTTCAGTAGAAATTAAAAATCGCTCGGCGGGCCGCATGTTGACCAGGGCTGTTCTGCAGCTAAAGAAAACAAAACGTGTCCGAAGCTTTACGGCATTCTCTTATTATTTCCCCTAATTTATTAGCACCTTGAATAAGTTCTCGCTGTTTTTTTAACAAAATAAAAGATTTATTTAAATTATAAGGGACAAAAACATTTCATTCAAAGTGTAATGTATATAGTATAGTATATTCGAGTAATTCCTCCAATTTGTCGTCTTCAAATTTTTTCGGTGCGCCAGAACGTTCTTTATCCTCAAGTTCGAATTCATGATTTTTCAAGCGTCGAAACCAGTCTCTGCATGTCGTATCCGACAAAGCATTGTCACCATAAGTCTCAACACGAATTCTATGTGCTTCAGCTGCAGATTTCTTTTGAATAAAGTAGTGCGATAAAATTCCCCGCAAATACACTTCATTCGGCACAAAAGTAGACATTTTCAGAACTAAGAAAAAATTACTTTGTCTACACTAAAGTGAACTACCATACACTGAAATTTAAGGTTAGATACACTACTGCCTTGCATGTGTGTTACCATTCGAAATTCCACGAACGGGGTACTGCTACTACCATCTTTGAAGAAACAGCGAGAACTTATTCAAGGTCCTAATATTCAACGAAAGAAAAAGATTTTCACATTCAGAACAGGAGTGACTCCAATAGAATCACGCAGCCCCCGCTGCAGTGTAAAACTAAAAATGAATCAACGTGATTTCCGTATTCATACCGGTCCTTCATAGTTGAAGTTAATAGGCGGCACGTAAACGGAAAGCCAACGATATTCCCACAACGACCACACCGATCATCGCGTCCGGGAGACTCGGGGCACAATAGCTCACGTTTTCGTCGCATTATTTTTCCGGCGATCTGCCGTTGACAGCGACAAAGGAATCCTTCATCTTCTCGAACGTCGCGTCGCCGGGGCATATGTCCCATGCTCGCATTCCGATCCTTTCACAGAGGAGGAAACTGTGCCCGTTTGCCGCGGGACATGTCTCGGGACAAGATTCACGTTTAATGTCGATATATTAGTCACCTGGCATACACTGTGCTTATTCTGCCACGGAGACGTTCAACGTCATTGTAACGAACGTGACGTTTTCCTCGGGTTACCTAGGCCGCGGCCGTATGAACGCTAGAGGAGCCATTTACATACGCGAACGATTACGAATGATTTGAATTGTTGCCCCGCGTGGATAATCATTTGTTACATTTACCTACGCTTTTTATACCGAACGTCTTGACAGTGATACAAGAGCCTGATCTCCTCGGAATAAATTATGCCGCTGCATTTACATTTGTGATACGGGGATGTTGATCATTATTCGTTCATTTGGCGGAGTCGGTGCAGCGTGCAGTTGCAATTGTCGCTCAAGTACAAGCAGTGCCGTAACGACGGTATCAAACGCCCGTGGCAAGTGTCTAACTTGCGCGTCTCCCCGTAACCCAGTAATGACAAAAAAATTAAAAATTTTTATGTAACACGTTCAATTTTACTAAACACAGTATATTAGGACCTTGAATAAGTTCTCGCTGTTTCTTCAAAGATGGTAGTAGCAGTACCCCGTTCGTGGAATTTCGAATAGTAACACACATGCAAGGCAGTAGTGTATCTAACCTTAAATTTCAGTGTATGGTAGTTCACTTTAGTGTAAGCAAAGTAATTCTTTCTTAGTTCTGAAAATGTCTACTTTTGTGCCGAATGAAGTGTATTTGCGGTGAATTTTATTGCACTACTTTATTCAAAAGAAATCTGCAGCTGAAGCACATAGAATTCGTGTTGAGACTTATGGTGACAATGCTTTGTCGGATGCGACATGCAGAGACTGGTTTCGACGCTTGAAAAATAATGAATTCGAACTTGAGGATAAAGAACGTTCTGGCGCACCGAAAAAATTTGAAGACGACAAATTGGAGGAATTACTCGAATATACTATACTATATACATTATACTTTGAATGAAATGTTTTTGTCCCTTATAATTTAAATAAATCTTTTATTTTGTTAAAAAAACAGCGAGAACTTATTCAAGGACCTAAAATTAAATACTATTAACCTCATTAGAACGAGTTGCCATTATATACAATAATGTATTTGTCAAGGTATTCGTATGAATAAATAATCTATAACCTAAATAAGAACAAACTTTTATTCATATTCAGTGACGACGAATTAAAAGAAATACAAAACATAAGTATATGTTAAAATAATATAATAAAAACTATAAAGTATATATAATAATATGAATATATAAATATAAATATAAATATAAATAAATAATATAAATATAAAAAATATAAAGTAATTTTTCTCGTTTTTTTCATTTGCAAACACATCTATTATATCGTCATAATTTAATGTTCTCGCAACATCTATTTCAATTGATATTATAGACATGTTTGTTAATTGGCCTTGTCCAATAGAAGAACGAAGTTACGATTTTACAATTTTTAATATGCTAAACGAACGTTTGCAGGAAGCTGTTGTTACAGGCATTCTTATGAAAATTCTTAATTCTATGCCTAGATTTGGATACGTGTTTTGTAATGAGAGTTCGTAATTTTTTGCAAGAATTGAAAAGTGTCCAAGCGACTCTGAACCGGATCGGTATTCTTTGTTTTGCGCCCCAAACCCAGTTGCGCCCGTGGCGGGCGCCTCTTTCGCCACGCCCTCGTTACGGCACTGAGTACAAGTACAAGTTTCAGTTACATATCTGCCACCATATCTGATGGATGGTCTTCACGTAAATCATAGTCTATTCTCAAATGTTTTTTCCAATTGTTTTGTCGCAGCAAGTAAGTTGCATCAATTTTGTTAGATCTATGTGATTTACGTGGTTGTGCTATAAAAACGTTTGCAATATTTAATTTTTCATACAAAAATTTCAGACCCAATAAATGTTCTTTGTAAGAATGATCCACATTGCGATCGAAACGTCAAGACACATTATTTAATAATTGCACATTTGCTGGATGTATAATTGATCGAACCTAGCGCCGAAATCATCAATTCTTATTAAACAATTATATCATCAGGAATATACATAATTTTTTAAGTTAAATCAAATAAAAAAGATTTGAATTCAAGATAATTCCTAAAATTGGATAAATCTTGTGGTACACAATTAATATACACCCTATAAATAAAAATTATGGTTTTTTTATGTCTTCATTATTTTTTATGCAATTTCTGTCCTATATTTATCTGTATTCTATCTACGTTTTTGTTTATATCTCTTATACATAGTTTCAGAATGAAGTTATATGAACCTTTTAAACATTTGCTAAATAAAAACATTTTTATTCATTAGTAGACTCCGGATTTTATGCGCTTATGACAAAAATGAGTAGGTGAAATTTAAAACAGTGGAAAGATTAGAAGACTTTAGAGTAGTCATTATTTTTACTGCATTCAAATTGTTAGTGAAAAATATATACAGTCATATTTAGCTTCAGTGTCTTGCAATTGACGCACAAACTTTTATTTTGCATAAAGATCCGGAGTCCATTCGTTAGAGTCAAAATTAAAGTTGCAATAATGCATATTAGCATGTTAATTAAAATAATAAAAAAATAATTAATTAATTAAATTAATCAATTAATTAAAATAATAATAAAGTATTTAAACACCAATATTTTCAATTGTAACACTAAAGTACTAATATGTGTTTGTACAATCGTCTGATTAGATCAGAACTTGAAGTTCGAAAATCCAGAAAATTATTTAGAAAACTGCGAACGCATTGAATTAGTAAAATAATCATATTCGATCAATAAAACCGTACTGTGGCTGTTGGATCGATCGTGCGAGTTGTTCGCAATTGCGAACTTCTAAGAAAGTATAATCCATACTGTTATAAAATAAAAAGGACACGGAAAGTGTGTACACACTACGATAATTACGGATTCCCTTAACCCTATCATGTTCAATCCTTACTTGGAAAGACGCATGATGGCATGCGACCATATGCAACAATTGCATCGTGCACCGACTGGATTAGAATCCCAGGTCATTGTGATTCCTCGATTCCTCGATTCGAGAGGAATCGTAATGATGGGTCGCGCGCGCTTTTCGTTTTTCACTGTAAACACCAGGAACAGTCCTACGTGTTTCGTTAGTCGAACATGCGACGCTTCAAGCTGCGTAAACGATCAAATTACAATGACACGTTGAAGTCCCCGATGGAAATTCTCCATTGAAATTCAGTATCGGGCGACCGGTTGCTTAAAAGTGAATTATTTATTTTGAAAACAAATTATTGCGGCGCCTCCGTACACTGCAATGCAGCTTCAGGGTTTCCCGGTAAAAAGAAGAGAAGCATCTGGTACGTAGGTTGTTAAGGCATGAATATCAATCAGTTGCTTATTAATATTTCCAATAGTTGATTGTTACTCTTGAAAGTCCCGCGAGATTAAAGTAATTTAATTTATAAAACTGAAACTGATCTGCAATTTATGAAATGTTCAAATTGAACACTTTTCATTGATTTTTGAAGATCAAATTTTACATTTAGTGTTACAAAACAGTGTTGAAACAGTATTTTTGTTGTTCTGAAGAGAAAGGACAATAAGTTGTATTCTAATTTATGATTTCGTGAACAATTATAATACATTATATCATAGTATAATATTGTACTATGTGTTCTGCACAAGTATAAATCAGAAAAATGGGAAAGGAAATTATTTAATATTCAACCTAATGGTTACTAAGTAAAACAAGTTTTTGGTCACCCATAGTTCTTATTTATGGATGATATTGATTTACAATATTCATTTAAAATAGTGAAAATGTCAGGCGATTTTTAAAATACGATTGTACTATTTTGAATTTATTAAAATCGCTAAAAGAATAAATAAAAGTCTACACAGCTCCTGTTGCTTGCAATCGATGTACATAATTTTTCGCTTCTAGATTTTATGGATTCACAGAACAAAATTCTGTAGATGAAATGTTTTCGATCTTCGTTCACAAATTTCCATACAACATGGGCCGTGAATTTAACATCAATTCAGAAAATAAAGGACAAAATGGCGATTTTACAACGAAAAAGGACTGTCCCCGTGAATAAAGGTCGCCATAGTAATAGTTTCTGTTCGAAAGTAATGATAAAGTGAATAGCAGGGCTTGCGCGCTAGCATTTCGGAAACGCGTCGCGGGTTTCCATTTAGTAAATCATTCCATTAACCGCTCCAAAATATTCCCTCGCGGAGTGGTCAAGTATGGCCGACTTTAATGACCGTGCTTAAGGGATGAGATGGACGAACGGGTCATTTCGCGAGGACATTTATAAATGACATAGCAGCGGGACCGGCGCTATAACCCGACTTGGCTGGCGCCCTGTTCCGGCCATAGAGGAAGCGCGGGGGTTGCGACGCCACGGGAACACAGGGGGCTCGAATCTGAATCGAGGAGGGAAACTCTGAGGATAGTGGTTTTAGATACATACCCGTGTACATAGTTGCAGCACACAGACGCCGGCCATGCACATTCGGAGGTTGCTTGGTAATGGCTTCGGTTTATTAATGACCGGTCAGCTGAGTTAGCAGCCAACGTGTATTCCACGCGAGCCGCTACCCCTAACGCACGCCCACTTCGTTCGGGCGCGATTGCAAAACGCGCTCGGACAACGATCAGAGTTTGCACGGATGTGTAAGGACGTCCTGTATACTGTATACCACCAACCAAGAGCTGCGCGTGTTCTACGATATTTTGTTGACAGCGCATTGTCCACCGACGATTATTTTGCTAATTTCTGAAAATCTATTGTCCATCAATTAATTTATCCTTTCGGTGATTATCGTCAATTGAATTTGTACCGTTTTTATTTTCTTACACCGTCATAGAATCATTATTATGAAACGCATTTATAAACTTTTTATACAGACATTGTACAGTAAAGTAATAATATTAATGACAATAATAATAATAATGAAAAAAGTATGATATAGTAATTACTAAAACTCGTTCTTACATACAGTAACTTTTTGCTCACCTTTCAGCAAATTTGTTAACTCAAATCTATGTGTAAAAGAACATTTATCATTTTTTCTGGGACGTCTTGAACACAGACAGCAACGACAGCAAATTAATTTTCACCAAGGCATATAACCATTATATTGAAATTCATCAGTGAATACTTGTTTCACTTGTGGTAGTTCTCTATAATGTAGCAACAATAACAAAATGGAAACTTGAATACTTGAAGGGTTAATAGATCCTCCACCATAATCGTGAACCAACAAATCACCCCTAGTGATCTAACAATTTCGTTTGGGTTGATTATATGCAACCAAAGATGATTTATTAGAAAAATAGAGTGCCTAATATTTATAGATACTTATTCAAAAGAAAATCCTGAGAAATATTAAAAAATTATGAAGAAAGATATTTAATGAATAAAAATGCCAAGAAAGTCATTAATAAAGCTATGTACCTATCTAAGTTATATTAAAAAACTATGGAAAAAGATATTTAATGAATAATAATGCCAAGAAAGTCATTAATAAAGCTATGTACCTATTTAAGTCATATTAAAAAATTATGAAAAAAGATATTTAATGAATAATAATGCCAAGAAAGTCATTAATAAAGCTATGTACCTATTTAAGTTATATTAAAAAATTATGAAAAAAGATATTTAATGAATAACAATGCCAAGAAAGTCATTAATAAAGCTATGTACTTATCTAAGTCATATAAAAAAATTGGAAGATAATCGAATGAGAAAGAAAAAAACTGAATGAAAATCTCGAGGAAAGATAGTAAAATTTCCAAATTACAAAGCTAATTTAATTTAATTAATTTTTTCAAGACAAGAATCGCAATGCCGGAGGGGTAAAGTGTATTAGGGCTGTGGAAAAACTAATTCTTTTGAAGTGTTACGATCATCAGTACTTTTCTTCTCGATCTATTTACTCAAAATGATTCAGATCCTTGTGCCAAGCTGTTCCATACACCCTGCATTTTCTTCACAGCCTAAGAAAAAGCGATAAACACTAACATCCACCCGGGTGATTTCTCTTCAGTGATTAATGATTATGAGTTGGGCATATTAGATCCTTACTATGTAGCCCCTACGAAGTATCCAGCTCCTACGACCACAAATTACCCGGCTATATCTTGATTGCTCTAAGAAATATAGAATTCCTACCATTACTGCCTTCAGTTTCTCTCTATCAGATACATATATCCTTACCTCGAACGAATTCATTCTGCTATTCAGCCACTAAATACAGATCGCTTCAATATTTCAGTCACTGCTTGTACTTAGTTAACAGAAACGTTAATAGTCAAGAACTGCAAGCATAAATTGATATCAATATCAGTCTAACAATCATGTAATAATGTAAATATGAGGTTACAATTATAATCAATATACAGTGATCATCAATATTATATAGCGATTATAAAATGATATTGTCAGTATACAGATAATATTGCCAATATTATATGTATAGCGATAATATTGCCTATTTTATAGAGCAACCATATTGGCAATATTGTATAACGATAATATTTCCATTATTGTATAACGATAATATTTGCAATATTATTATTAATAAATATTATATTTCGATAATATTGTGAACATTATTATTAGTAAATATTATATAGCGATAATATTGGCAATATTGTATAACGATAATATTTCTATTCTTGTATACCGATAATATTTGCAATATTATTATTAATAAATATTACATATCGATAATATTGGCAATATTGTATAACGATAATATTTCTATTCTTGTATACCGATAATATTGGCAATATTATTATTAATAAATATTATATATCGATAATATTGGCAATATTATTATTAGCAAATATTATATATCGATAATATTGTCAGCATTATTATTAGTCAACATTATATAGCGATAATATTGACAATATTATATAACGATAATATTTCTATTATTGTATACCGATAATATTCGCAATATTATTATTAATAAATATTATATATCGATAACATTGGCAATATTATTATTAGTAAATATTATATATCGATAATATTGGCAATATTATTATTAGTAAATATTATATATCGATAATATTGTCAACATTATTATTCGTAAACATTATGCAGCGATAATATTGGCAATATTATATAACGATAATATTTGCATTATTGTATAGCGATAATATTGGCAATATTATTATTAATAAATATTGTATAGCGATAATATCGCGTATATTATTATTACGAAATATTATATTTAACGCGATTAGGTACATATTACGTGTGAATAACGAGTAGGTATCGGAGAAAGTACCCTACGTGCAGACGTTAGTGGGTAGAATGGCTGACTGAGAAAATCGCAGGCGTTCCTAGAAAAGGAAATTAAATTGGACGGACAGCATCAAGCTCCAGACTAATAAATCATTCGTTCAGCGACACCACACACCTGAGACTTCCGTCAAAATTCGCGGCACACGTGTCCCGAACAGGCTGCGTTGCATTTACAGGGAAAATCGTCTGCACGGATAAGTGACGCGATATGGCAGCTTGATCAGGTCGGGCACATCGCGCATATTCATGGGCCACGTCTTTCTAATGAAGCTGGAATACTCTACAGGCGGAGAGGAGATTTCTATCGAGCGATAGGATTGATGTCGCCGTGAGAATTTCAGATGAATAACCTTGCATTGTGACGGCACAATGACACCACAATCGTTTGCCAGTGGGGCCTTACCGTTATGCTGTTTCGCCACGTTCCGCATAGCAATTTCTTCTGCTTTTGCCTTCTCGTTTTCTTCTCCTCCTCCTTCTACTTCTTCTTCGTCTTCTTCGTCTTCGTCATCTTCTTCTTCTTCTTCTTCTCCGCGCAGCTGCTGTTTAAAAATTTACATATGCACTCCCGGTTGTTTAATTTTATAACGGGCCCTACGCGATCAATAATAATACACGAAATTGAATGTTGCTAGTATTATTATTCCTTTTCTTCCATTTTTTGTATTTTACAACTATGATTTCGTAGTTTAACTTCTAATTTTTGTAGGAAAACCAGACCTTTTCATCTGAAAAAAAACTATGCTACTTTCTCTTCAATGTAATTGCATATTTTTCCAAAGAAATTGATTCTTTAGAATATTCTGTAGGAACGTAATACTCGAAAATTAACAATTCTTCGAATCTGTTTGATAAAATTCGAATTAATCTTGATTTTGTTATTTTTTTTGAATATAAGACACCTACATGGAAACGTCGACTTCCTTTTTACGTTACAATGCTAAAAATATTGAGTTTCATCGATTTCTCCGACTAGTACTATTCTTAGTTTCTCTATCTGCTTTTTCCAAATGTTTTTTCAAGTCTTCCAATTACAAGATTCAAAGTTGTAATGGTATTATTGATATTAAATTGTCTTCTATGTACTCGTCAGATTTCCATTCTATTTTGTATTACTTAATTTAGTAATCAGCAATTTCTATGCATTTCTGATTCGTTAACTTGACAGCTTTATTTGCTGACTACAGAGTCAAGTAACGAGTTCACTTAAATTTCAGTTAACACAAGAGTTAACGAGTGTCTGACCTTAAGATGCACATTCTCCTATTATCTTGCAGAGCTTTCGTTTATGAGGTGAATCAGCTTTGGATTTTCTTCCATTAATATCCCAACTGTTATAATTGAAACTGGAAAATCTCGATTGCCAATCTTCAGTGCAATAGCTACACAAAATCATTAAACATCATACTATGTATATGTATATTACGTACGAGTAGAAATAAACTAATATATGAACTGCGTTTTCTTTCTATGCGTTTATGGCAGAAATAAGTAGGTACAATTTAAAACAGACAGGTGAAAAATCTCTAATTAATTTGTTCTCTCTATTAATATGTACCATATGTATCTACTAAAAGTTTTCTATTTGGCTATTCTCGCTTGTAATCAAAGCAAACAATTTTTATTTTTCATAAAGATCAGCAGTCTACGTAAAAATAGAATAGAAACTTGAAAAAGTCCTCGGTTATTGTAATAAATACATATTATTGCGAAAAATAAAGTAAATTCTTTTATCTTCGTCGATCAAATGACATTTATATAATTAATATACTATAATATATTATTATTATAGCATAATATAATTAAGATACTGTTGTAAATGCCATAAGCGCCGCAAATGTATGCATATCTATAAGTATTTAATTCTTGTTGTGTTTTAGTTTTAAAAAAGTATTATATAGTTAGTAGTTTATTTCTAAATAAATAAAAACAATCGCGCGAGAAACTTTAATATCTGTCAGATGACTTTGTCCAGGTTTAGTAAAAATCAATCGTCGATTTTTCAATGATTACCTTTTTCAATCGTACACATCGATCAATCAATCTCGATTAAAATTTTAATTGATTAATGTCCAACTTTGATGTTAAAGATGAGATTGTCTATACTATTTCTACGTAATTGTATAAGTTTCTTCAAAATCGGAACTTATAGCCCCGGTCTCTCCTCTTAAAAGGGTTAATGGAAGTCAGTAGAGGGTTCATAACAGGACGAAAACATTCCCGAGAAGCCGAGCGAGTGCATGAGTTGCAGACGATGCAAATCGATTCGGGAGAATCATCCAAGGCACGACTCCACCGGTCGCCACCTCCTTCTTCAATAGAGGCATCTCGAATGTTATTGTCCTGGCCTGGCCGACAGACTAATTAGGAATTATTTACCGTCGACGACGTATTTGCGAGCATCGCACTGCCCGCACGTCCGTCGGCCTGGGTTCGCGTTTTAATTTGAACACGAAGGGCGTGGACTGGAATGAAAAGCGGAAGAACACCATCGGACCTGCGTATGCTCGAGACGTTTCGCTGGATCACGTAGATATCGCTCGTTCCCGGTGCCCATCGTAAATATAGAAGTGGCGCCAGATATACGAAATTTGGTAGCGCCGCGTATTCAACCTACCAACTCATTTCCATCTCTACGGTTCGATTAACTGACCTAATTGCCGAGTATACAGGCTATACATTATCGTCCTGTCGATCATCGAAACGTGGATGGAATTTTTCAAAAGCATTTTATCACTCGAGTACCTACCTGGGTAACTTTCAATCAGATACTTTCAATTTGTTTAGAAAATTTTGTGTATCTTCCTTCTGATAGAAAAATAAACGAATTCACCTATTATTCTAGACATGTTTCTTTTTCTAAAGAAGAGGAAAATGTGTTCAATCATTTCTTCTGAAAGTTATTAATCAATAATGTTATGATTTCCACAGAATTAATTCAACAAATTAAGGAATCGTTCTGTATGTTGATAAATACAATTAGCATTCTATTTATATAGATGAAAAAAAAGGTTTTCTATTAGATGACCTCGAGATGACCTTGAGATGACCTTCGCCCACATAGAGTTATGTCCCCCTCCAATACGACGATATTCTTCCAAAAAATGTCTATCAAATCAACTGTCAGAAGAAATTATTGAACAGAATACATTCTCCTCTTCTTTAAAAATGAAACATGTCTAGAATAATACGTGAATTTCTTTATTTTTCTATCAGATGGAAGATATACACAATGTTCATTCACGAAAAAACTAACAATATCATAATATGCTTCACTCCGCTGAAACAATTTTTGCTACGAGTAAGAAGAGCGAGAAAATGAAGATGTCAAAATCGGGTGAGAAACCCCGTATATTTATTGAATAAGTTCGTCCGGAATTCGTGCGAAGAAATTCGTAGTTCTGTTTCGTCTGTTCCCACTCGTGCAATTAAATCCACATATCAAGTCACGCAGAAAATGATCTGGACGAGGTAATTAGACGATAAGTGGTGGATGTCACGGACCCGCACGGACAGGTGAAATTAATACACAGATTATCCAGGGTATGTTCGCGTTTAGGCTGCAGAACCGAGGTCCCGCGCCTAATTCGTGTCTTCCTTCGCAACTTATAATTCAAGCGCGCAGACTGGAACCGAACTGAGCAGAACTACGGTAACTTGCGCAACGGTAATTATACACTTCAGCCCCGTTCCCGCGCGCTACCTGTCCGTCTAGCTGGTTGCCTCCGCGCCCTTAAATTTCGGTTTATTTATGTCCCAGCTGATGGCTTCACGGTGCCTTCGTCCACTCCGGCCTCCGGATAAATCTTCCCGAAAGAAACCCCTGATTGCACGCTGATTTTCCTCCAGACGCGGCAACGTCGTGACGTCGGGAAATACACACTCCCCCATTTAAGGGGTTGGGACGCAGTGACAAGTGGGGAAAATATAATATTTTTAAATAACAGTACAGAGAAAAGTAAGTGACCGACTAATATTTTGATTAATAATGATTATTAAACTAATGATTTTGTATTTCAGTTAATTAGATTACGAACTCTTATAAAAAGATGCTTGTGTAATATTTAAAAAATAATTTGTTCTTATGCCTTTCGTCGTGTTTGCTAGGAATATCTTATCTGCCAGATGGACAACTCAAATTGACTATATGAAAAATCGAAAAAATGTCATAAACTGTAATATATTCTCTAGGCATTCAGGATCCCAGATTTCAATTTTTATGAAAATTAACAAAATTGCTGATATTTTAAATTTAACGACTGAATCTCGGCAGGAAATTTGTTAATTTTTATTTATATTTAAGAAAATAATGGGAAAATGTAAAAGAATCGATTGTCAATGCCTAATAGATATTATAATGAAGATAACTGTAAAATTTTAATGGAATTGCTGAGGTAGAACTCGAGATATCTTGTACACCATTTTGAAAAACGCAACTCTGAGAAAAACGCGTTTAAACTTTACGAATATAATTTTTCTATCAAAAACAATTTTCTACTTTTTTAAAAATATTACTGTGTCCTAACCCCTGAAATTTTTCCATTTTGTATCTATTATAGTAATTCTAGGTGAGACAGTCATGCTGGTGAAAATAGTCAGTCATCTTAAGCACTGTAATTATTATTATATTATATTATTTTCTAAATCTTTCTAAAGGAGAAATAAGCTGATCGTGAGTATGAACCTTGAATGGACCTGACCATAATAGTAAACAATTAATTACAAGCGTACATTTGTTTGTACCAAACGAATTTGCTAATTTAATTCGACTCCCCCCTCCATGTTTGAGAAATATCGCCCAGACGTAATTATAACAGAAGGTGGAAGAATTCATGACAATAGGGGGAGCAGAATCAGAAGTAATCCGGAAAAGGAAGCTTGACAAGATTTAAGAGGCAGCTCTGAGAGCAGTAATTCTTATAACAGCATTAAAACAAAGCACTTTAATTTACCGCACTGTAGATTTCATTCCTTGTGCTCAAATAGTCTGCGCGTCGACTTCCATCTTCACGTGCCTTGTACAGGGTTCTGCTAAGAGACTCCAACGAAAACTTCGGGAATCTAATCTAT
Organism: Lasioglossum oenotherae; assembly: GCA_028455765.1. Classification (NCBI taxonomy): domain Eukaryota; kingdom Metazoa; phylum Arthropoda; class Insecta; order Hymenoptera; family Halictidae; genus Lasioglossum; species Lasioglossum oenotherae. Next base: position 6,691,169 of record CM052300.1, on the reverse strand, counting down.
TAGTGCATTTCTAACTAGGTGACGTGCTACTAACAATGTTTTCATTGGTCGGTTATAAATGTATCAAATTATAAACGAAACAGTTCACTTATGACATTAATGAAAAGTAGATATCAGTGACGTTGGACGTCTGTAGAATTTTAAGTAAGAAAAATTCTTAAAACTCGACGAGCAAAAGACAATTTTCATACAGGAGGCACACAATCCAGCTGCGATAGTCTTTACACATCATTTTGGAACACCCTGTATGTACTTGTACATTTTATGAGGTGCAACAGCTTCCAGTTCAACTGTCGCATACTTAATCAAATATTAGCACGAGGTTATAATTGTATCGATTTAATGTGAACAATTTCATCATGAAGATATCAATTTTAACTGTTACATATTTATAAAATGTTAAGGCAGGCACGAGATTATAATTTTGTCGATGTAATGTGAACAATTTCTTCATGAAGATATCAATTTTAACTGTTACATATTTATAAAATGTTAAGGCAGGCACGAGATTATAATTTTGTCGATTTAATGTTAACAATTTCTTCATGAAGATATCAATTTTAACTGTTACATATTTATAAAATGTTAAGGCAGGCACGAGATTATAATTTTATCGATTTAATGCGAACAATTTCTTCATGAAGATATCAATTTTAACTGTTACATATTTATAAAATGTTAAGGCAGGCACGAGATTGTAATTTTATCCATATAATGTTAACAATTTCTTCATGAAGATATCAATTTTAACTGTTACATATTTATAAAATGTTAAGGCAGGCACGAGATTATAATTTTGTCGATTTAATGTTAATAATTTCTTCATGAAGATATCAATTTTAACTGTGACATATTTATAAAATGTTAAGGCAGGCACGAGATTGTAATTTTATCGATATAATGTTAACAATTTCTTCATGAACACATTCTTTTGAACTGTGAAAAAGTTCTGAAATATTCTTTCATATTTTATGCAGTGAGCTTCTCTCATTCATTTTTGTCACAGATTTACAAGCTCGCGACTTCAATGAAATTGCAAACAAATTCAAAAAGAGCACACTTGGAAATATTAGGAATATCGCAGGTGAAAGTATTAGGTTCGCCGCATTGTACCTCTTGGTACACTTTGCGCACACGGTGAGAAACTACTTCGAGTTCAGCATTACCAAAACTTTCCGCGATTTATGCTACAATTATTCCAGCCGGCCATATTTCTTCCACGCGCCCGACTGCAATCGCGTTGTTCTCATTACAATGTTCTATTCGCAACACCTCCCACGAGAAATTAATTTTGTACGGCTGCCGGCGTTTTACTAAGTTCGAGAAAAGGGGCGATGTTCGTCCTGAATTATTGTTGTAACTTATACAAATATGATATGTTATTACAAACAACAAAAATATATTTTAAGACTTATTCTAATTTCTTGTATAACTAATCTAGTACATGTAGTTTATTCTAACGATAATTAATGAATACAGAGAGTGGTACATTAATATTCATTAATTTATTCGGTACTTAGAGTGTCTCATTTATTTTGGGGTTATCCGAAATTAATTTTATGAAATTCATTTCTAGGAAGAAGAAAATTATATAATAAATGGATAATCAGTTTATAAAAAAGGACACTTTTTCTACTGTAAAGTATTACTTAAAAGCACTGTGAAGTATAAGTATATTACTTAATTTAAAACGTTACTGTGGAGAAAACATGGCAAGAACCGGACTAGAATTTATAATCGGTACTTCCTTGAAGTTTTCTTTAGATATCACGAAAATGTTGCCAACATACAGTGATTCCATATTTAGGTACAGAAAGCAGAAATTTGATTAATATTTCCTGTGTATTGTTATATATTCAAGGCAATTTTAACTCTCGCAGATTTCAACTTTGCTGTGTAAACGATATAAATTCTCGAAACAAAAATAATATAAATTAAGGTGGAGTGGGGTAAGTGCGTTAATTGGTTATGTTTATTATAATACGAACGAAATATCCCTAGCTTGTATTTATGAACGTAATATAAGTTAGTATGAACTATTCGACACAGATCGTCCGTTTCTGTAGAATGCAAAAAATTCAGCAAATGCTCGTGTGTAAAGCGGCTTCTCAGCTCGTACCACTCTTTGGACCAGCGTCTATTCCTCTTTCGCTTTGATCTTTTTTGTTCGCACAGTGAAAGAGTCAATGCTAGAAAACCCAAATCCAAACTGGAGAACATTTCGAAATTCACAACAAAAACACCACTGAAACAGCCCCGACCATGCAGCACGAATATTTTTGCCAGGATTAGTATTGCTGAGAATATTGATGCGTTTACATTAAATCATATTGATGCGCGCTTCAATATTGACACGAATATTGACAATATTATTGACCGTGTAGGGGCACCTTAAGAATCAGTATCGATTAACGTCATTGTTCAAGCATCAAGATTTACAAAGTAAAAGTTATATCAATATAGTTAGTGTTATCGGCGCACTGGTTCGATCAATAGAAACAATAAGCAAATTTGCAAAAATATAACTTCAAATCTAATTCAACGTTTCGGTCTGAATCTTTGCTTATCGTTTCTATTGATCGAACCAGTGCGCCGATAACACTAACTATATTGTTAAACAATTTGTCGATCGAAATCCAGAGAACTGTTAAAAGTTATGTCTATACATAGAATTGTATATATTCTACATAAAGAAAATGAGCACAGTGGAACATTTAGGAGTTTTCTACTGTAGTAAAAACAAACATGTGAATAATTTGTCTTCTTGCGTATCTTCCAAGTCCGGATAATTTTGAAAAATATGCGTTATTCGATCGGTTCCCGCGAAATCGAAATAAGAACGTCGGATGTGGAGTACCGATAAGATAAATCAGCCGTTAAAAGGCTAGCAAGATGGAAGGTGTGGTGGGGGCTACACGGGATTGAAGAGTCTAATCAAGCGATAATATTATGGCATGAAATCCTCACGGTGAAGGAACCCAGGGCCGTGGCCTTGTCTTCTCGGCCCGGTTCGAACGTGTCAAGCGTTCAGGAACGCGCGACAAGAAAACAGGGATCGTTGCCAACACCTCGAGCTACTCGGCCTAAGCGCATCGTCGTAAACTAAGCGCCTCGCGACTTGTAAATTCACCTCTGGCGTTTTAATGGTCTACCACGCGCGTGTATTACTTTCAGGGGCATTAATAACACCGCGGTGAAAGGGTATCGCCGATTAATTAGTCACTTAGCGGCTCTCCCTATCCCGCAGGCTCTTCTTCTCGCTTCTTCGACGGGACTCCGCCAGGTATGTTAGGATTTGTTGCTACGAAAATCCGACGATCACGTCCTCCAACGACCACAACGCCGCGGGTATAATAGCGCATACTCGATGCTTTGTACCGAAACCCTGTTGACAATTTTCCTGAACGACGCTGGTGCCCGGCGAGGCTAATTATCCGACAGGCTCTGCTGGAATATCCTTGGTTATCGATAGGGGAAGATACGATACCCGTGGAAGATTCGAGGATCAATTTAGTCCTTAATTGTTTAAGTGGTCGAAATGATGGATTTTAGCAGTAAACTTTCTGCTTGAATCACCGGATTTTATGCACTTACGACAGAAACGAGTTGGTGTATTTTAAAATAGTAAAAAGATTTTAAAAACATCATGAGTGTTAATGCATTATTTTCACTATTTGATCAATCTTCTTTTTCTCAGATTTTTGACAAAATTGATCAAGCATACGTATAGTAAAGAGCATAACTGATTCCACACACTTTAAATTAGAACAACTTTTTTATGAATGGAAAACGACTTCAATTTCTCTGTAAAGCTAGAAGAATTAGTTTAGTAAATGACGTCTGAAAAATATGTTGGAAAAATGTATTTGGTCGGAATTGTGAAAAACAATTGTGAAAAACAATTGTAAAAATCAATTTTTAGTGTTGTTCTTCGCGATTCCGACCAAATGCATTTTTCCAACATATTTTTCAGACGTCATTTACTAAACTAATTCTTCTAGCCTTACAGAGAAATTGAAGTCGATTAATATAAAAGTTATTCTGATTTAAAGTGTGTGGAATCAGTTATGCTCCTTACTCTGTATGCATTCCTTAATTGTTTTATGTAATTTGATAACATAGAGACAGGGAGAGAGAGAGTGAGAAATCTGTTTACGATTATTTCTATTACTGTTATTGTCATAAGTAGACAGCGGAACATTATGCTAAATAAAAATTTTCTGCCAGAATTGCAACAAACTGGAACGACATAGAAATTTGTTTCCTTTTCTATGTTTAATAGGTTGAAAATAATATTTTTCTAATGGTCTTGCTGTTTTAAATTACACATACTCATTTTTGCCATAAATGCATATATTCCGCGGATGAAATTTTCAGAATGTGTATAACTAACATAGATCTACAAAACGTATATTTTAAATTTTCCATAAGGGCCCAAATAGAACAGTTTTAAAAAATGATTTTTCCATTTTTGCATGTAACCTTGTAAATTATAAATTTTGGAAAATCTTGTTCGCACATCATTTCGTAAACCAATGCTTCCAGTCGATTATAAAAAGTCAGGTGGTTTGGTACAATTTTTGAAAAATTTTGGTCGCATATCATTTCGTAAACCAATGCTTTTAATCGATTATAAAAAATCAGGTCGTTTGGAACAATTTTTGGAAAAGATCGTTCGCATATCGTTTCATAAACCAATGCTTCTAATTGATTATAAAAAAATCAGGTCGTCTGGTACAATTATAAAGAAGTTATTCTGTTTTAAAGAGCGTTCGAATACTTTCGTGGCTGACTGTATATGTCCACCGTGTAAAGAATAAAAGCCGAAATTTTCATTCGATTCATTACGGGTTTACACTATTGACCGATTCTCGGTGACCATGTGCTCTTTGCGACTTCGGGGGAGGGCAGACGTCGATAGCTCGCTCTCAAGCGTCGGAGAATTGAAAGTTCGAACGTGTTCGAACGTCCCCAAGCGTTCGAATTCCCGTAAGAGATCGAACGTTACCACGAGGCTCGCGAGCTTTACTAGGTTCGAATGTCGTCGTTCGAAACTGTTCGATTTTTCCGTACGCTTACGTTCGAACGTACTCGAACTCGCTAGTATAGCGTTTCATGTAATTTATTATTTCGAAGAACAATATAATACCTTAAATATTCAACGTGTTGACGTTGGTGTGCGAATTTGTTATACGCACTATACGAAAAATATATTGATTATCAACCGCAAGCGTAACGTTGCCCAATATGTTGCTAAATATATTGTTGCGACTTGCAGATATCAATACTTTTTAAAAGAATAATTAGACAGCGGATTTTACGCATTTATCACAAAAATGATTAGTTGTAATTTAAAACAGTAAAGGCATTAGAAGAAGTTCGCTTTGACAACTTATTAAACATGTTAACAAAGGCAATAAATTACGAATTCACTTGAATTTGTTGTCTCCGATTTACAAAATTTTTATTTTGCATAAAGATCCGGTGATAATAATAATTCAGAGAATTTGTCGCTTCAGTGAAAAATTTAATTAATGTAAACTCTTCAATTTGTATAACTAAATTTCATAATTTGAGAATTCTACATACAACTTCTGAACATTAACTTTTTCTGCATAAATTTTTATTTTGAATGTACATATTCAAAGTAAAATATTGTTAAAATGAATGTACATAGTAAATGGATAGTTCAGTTATACAGTTTAATTATAGTAATAATTTAATACCATAATATTTTTATTTTTGCAGCGTTTCCCAATGAAAGTTACTTACCTTAATTAAAAGCACACTTACTTACATTTAAAAAATTCTAAATGTGTTTTTACTGAAGAAAAATTGTCGAGAAAAAACAAAACAATAATTTTATATTGTTTTTAAATCACTGGATCGATTGCTGGATCCCAGCGGTTCACGGTATTATGTTCGGGTTCTGCCATAAACCAACAGCGTTTCTTTCCGAAATAAAAATTTTTTACGACGCCATTGGATTCATATTAAATGTTATACCATACGTTTGGGAGAGGTCGTAACTGGTGAAAGAGTATATATACATTGATTTCTTTACCTTCTTGTAAAAAATCCTTTCCAGTGAAAAGTTGCAAGAAATGTGAATGATTTTCTGTTGTGGAGGATACGTAGTGTCTAAAAAGTTTAAAAAATCTCACGATTTTATAATGCAATTCTAGTCTGCAATATTCGCAATATTTTCTTCAAAACTGTCGAACTATTAAATAATTATGCAATTATCTGTTTCCTTACTGTTTAAAATATATGTTAAAAAATCAAACAAAACTACTTTATAATGTTACAACTATTTAAATTATTATATATATATATATATATATATATATATATATATACTTTATAAATTATAATTTTTGGGAAATCTGTTTTGCATATAGTTCAATTTTTTTTTATTTTAAGCATATCAGATCTCAACTGAGATCTATTTCATTTCGTAAACCAATGCTTCTAATTGATTATAAAAACATCTGGTCGTTTGGTACAATTATAAAAAAGTTATTCTGGTTTAAAGGGCGTACGAATATTTTTTACACCCACTGTATTCTCAGAACTATTCAATTAAACAGCGAAGTCCTTTTCCAAACCTTATTGTGTTCTTATTTGATTTTTTACGCTGTTCTGTTAAATATGGTCGGGTGCTTTTTTCTTTTGCACAGTAGTGTATGAACTATGAAGAGTTTATGCTTTTATAAATTCGGAATTCTTATTCTTCGTGGATCTAGATCTAGACGACTGATAAAAGAATTGATTGTTTACTAAATGGCGGTACTTGCTGCTAAGATATGAAGTTTATAAGCTTGTAAGAAGCACTTTTATCATAGGAGCTGACCAGTCGTATGTTGATCAGCTGTCAGGACCTCGAAGTGACAGATCTTATCTCGCGTCCAATACGTTGACCCACCGAACTGGACAGCACGGGTCAGCCATTGATCGGCGACCCCTAACTTTTCGAGGGCAACAGATTAATTCGTGCGAATGTCGTTCAACTGGTGGTAGTCATCTTCTCTTGTACAGATCGACGCTCATGAAACGACCGAGTGACATTGAAAATGATAATCTGCTGATTTTTAAGCAGACCTCCGTGAATGTGTAATATTTTCACGGGAACGACGTATATGTATTTAAATCGCCGAGAATCGATTTATGTTTTTATTTCACATTTTTTAGTGGAACGAGTAGAATTTCTAGAACACCGTAGGATGGTTTCTCGGTCTTATTGGTTATTTGCAACCGCAAAGCATGAAAAAATGCAAAATTTGTTTTCAAGGGACCAATCGGTAGACATACCCTACAAAATGCAGAAGGTTTCGTCCTGATTGGTCCATACATCTCGGAGTAATCGTTGAACATACATGAAATCATTTATTTTTCGCAAATAAAATCGTAAGGAATAAAAAAGTGCAACATTATTTTCACGGGATCATCCCGGGAACATACTATACAAGATGCGAAAGGTTTCGTTCGTGAACATACATAGAAAAAAGGCACATATAGATCGAATTGTGTAACCTCCTCCTTTTCCGAAGTCGGTTAAAAATGGGTCAACTTTCACCCGAGGAGCGTATGAGGGTTAATCAATGAATCTTGGTTAAAATTTTAATTGATCAATGCCCGACTCTGGACTGAACCTGTTCCACTATTTGTTTATAAAAGCGTTGCACTCGATTCCCCGGTAATACCTAACAAATTTCGCAACGATAACCCGAATTGGCGAGCGGCGCGCTGGAGGATTTCCCGGCAGAAAGCGCGGGGCGCCGGGGCATGGAGTGTCCGCGATGACCGACAGCCGGATCCATGAAAAATATAGAGCGAGAGCGAAATTCCACGTGCGTTCCACTTGGCTCGATTAGGTCAGGCCGTGTGTAGCGTCGCGAGTCGGCTGCTTTCGTATTCCGTGGAGGCGCTCACTTTCAATATTTCCTTGCAGCTACCCCTAAATCCGTGCCTGGGTGATGCCGTCGCATACACACACACACACACCGGTGTGCAAAAACACCCTCGCGTTCAACCGCTTATCGATGTTTTCCGAGGAAAAGGCACACGAGGGGTCATTTCCACGGGAAGCTATAAAGTGACACTTCCCGCTTGCAAATATAAACTTGTTCGCGGTTGATAGAGCGAATATTACGAGCGAGAGGAGAACGATGCCGGAGAGAGAGAAAGAGAGAGAGGAAGAGAGGGAAAGAGAGAGAAAGATGAAGGGGAAAGAGCGCGGCAAAGGGAGACGACGACACAGAGAGTCGAACGGATATGCGGGCTTCGCCCATGGGAGTATTACGGATTCAAGGTGAGTAGGGGTCCCACGGAGTAACCCGAGACATCACCGGGGTAATATTTCCATATTCCGATATCGAATAAATGGATCGTTGGCGGGCGCGCGACGCAGGCATAAATCCTCCGGCAACCCGTCATGCATCACCGCTCGCCCGGGAAAGATTCGAACTCGAGCGGGGGTGGCAGGTGGTTTCTTCTCTGCATTCGTTAACTGTGCCATGGGATTGTTCTGTACGTAATGAGTCCGTCCTTCGCCCGACAGATTTTCGCTACAATGGGTCGCAAAAGAGGCTGTTACAGTTATGCCACTAATATCGTTTGCTGATACTATTCTTTGTTGTTAGCTTCGAACGTAATCCGGAACAGCGAGTGAACAATGATTAAACTATTTTACCACCAACGAGTTTTCTTGTGAAATTGTTACCAACGTATTCCTGAGTCTTTTCTGGTTGAAACGACACCAAACACGATACAGTTTGGATCGTATTTGTTCGTTTAATCCACGATATAGTCGAGCCTCGATTATCCGAACTGATCGAAGCAATATGGACAGTCTAGTTCCTTAACTGCTGTATTGATTTATACATACAATGAATCCTTATTGATTAGACTACAATGGATCGAAAGAGGCTGTTACAGTTATGCCACTAATATCGTTGGCTGATACTATTCTTTGTTGTTAGCTTCGAACGTAATCCAGAACAGCCAGTGAACAATGATTAAACTATTTTACCACCAACGAGTTTTCTTGTGAAATTGTTACCAAGTTATTCCTGAGTCTTTTCTGGTTGAAACGACACCAAACACGATACAGTTTGGATCGTATTTGTTCGTTTAATCCACGATATAGTCGAACCTCGATTATCCGAACTGATCAGAGCAACATACAAATTCTAGTACTTTAACTGCTGTATTGATTTATACATACAATGAATCGTATTGATTAGACTCGGATATTGGAGAACTCTGGTATCATCCGGTTTGGATAGTCGAGGTTCCACTGAATCGTGAATTAAACGAGCAAGCAAGCTCCGATGCACGGCGTGTTTGGTATCGTTTTTATCCGAAAAATATCAGGAATGTTTTAAAAAACGTTCCACAGCACGACATTTTTCCGACTGAAATAATACTAATCATTACACTGCGGATCTTTATAAAAAATGTTTGCATTGATTGCAAGACACGGGAGCCAAATAAAAATTTCTGTCTTCTTATAATTATGTTATTAAGGTGAAACGAATACACTGCTGGCTCTAAATCAGTGGTTCTTAACCTTTTTAAGTCAGGGAACACTTTCGATTATATGAAAAATTTGCGGAACAGCAAAGTTAATAAACAATTTAATGATTTCGGCGCCACAGGTTCGATCGAATGTCCATGTACGTGTTCGACCATTTGATCGAACCTGTGGCGCCGAAATCGTTAAATTGTTTATTTGCACTATTTACGATCGACATAAAGGAAAATTCACCAAAATTAATGATCAAAAAACAAACAAAAACATTCCGCGTCGAAATAAATGTATTTTAGGAAATATTTTGTTGAATATATGTAATATTAGGTTGGGGAAAAAGAAATCCATCATTTCACCACTTGAGATAACGTAAAAATAATGGATTTCTTTTTCCCCAACCTAATATATTTCGCCAGTGTATTTAACCAGTGCTGTAAATCTTTTTAATATGTCCACCGTTTTAAATTGTACGCACCCCTTTTCGTTATAAATGCATAAAACCCGCAGTCTACTAATCATTAATTGAACCGTATTTATTACCACGTTTTTACTAGCTCGCTTTCTTATCTGTCTGTCTGTTTGTTTGTTTGTACGGTACTTTTGCAATTGTTTTAAATTCGTTTATTAACAGAGATGCGAGTCTTTGAATAACAGACCAGCAACCCAGCTATAAGCTCGTTTAATTGGCAGAATTATAATACAAGTAATTTAGGGAAAGCATCGTATTCGTGATGCAAACGTTCGATTGCACGGCTCCGAAACTCGTGCGTTCCGTCCGATATGGATCAGCCGGGTCCGGGACGTGATTCGACGGTATATACGTGATCCGAGCCGTGCACGGAGATGGTAGAATATGGAAACATCGCATTCTGGGTTTATGCGCGCCAGTTCTCCGACCGAGGCAGGAATAACAATTTCATGTTTCACAAGCTGCGTCTATGTATGTTACTTATCGGTAATGATTTCCCTCACTGTGCGCAATCGGAAAAATTACTGCATTTCTGTATACCAATGGCGGACTTTTTATTATCACGCTTATTTTAACTTGCCGTGTTGTTGTATGCGTCAAATCTTGTAATCGAATTTTAAACCTCTTCCCATAGTCCAATCTTGCTGAAATTTTGTATACACACTTGCTTCCGATAACAATAAAAGTAGACAATAAAATATATAAAAAAAACTTCTTAAAAACCACGCTTGTATTAAAATGCACTGAAAAGGAGAAAATAATTTTTTTCCTGGTTCTCCATAAAATACCGAATCCGCTTAAATGATTAATTATATTTTTCCCCAAAATTTTAAGCAGTTAGCTCAAAATTGATGTGTCAAAACAAAGTGACAGAAACATTGTTTTTGATTGAAGCCATCGCAATTTTGTGCTAGAGCATATCTTACAGCTGCATTCGCCAATAATCCTAAGAGTAGCATTGACGGCAAAAGTGTCTCGGTGAAACGTAAATTGGTAAAAATATTAGAAGAGACATGGGCATGGTACGTCCAAATAATATTGAGATTATTAAGCAAATAAATAAATTCCTATTTCACTTCCTTTTCTCACAAATGATGCGTAAATATTTTATTTCGCATAGTCTACTCGTACAAGTGGTCGACACGACCATAAATAATTAACAACATAGCTATATTTAGTGTAGAATTTGATCGAACCGGTGCGCCGTGAAATATTACTATACATAAAATAATCAGTTTGAAAAAAAAATAGAATTGGCACCAACACGTTTAAATTTTTATTTGAAATATTTGGAGACTAGTGTCCATCAAATGTCTCCAATTATTTTGGACGTATTTTGATATTACACCTCTTAGACTGCGAGCTGCTAAATTCCGATTAGAAGCCTGTGGTATACGAAAACTCGGCTAATTGATCAGTAATAGAAAGCAGGATTCTTTCTGACGCGATTCGATCGCGAGACATTGAACAGCGACCGGAGGGTGGCGGCTGGCCGAGTCTGAAATATATGATCGAGATTCGAAAAGCCCAATAAAAGTATAGGAGCTGCCCGCGAGAGGAATATCCCCCTTGGACGTTATGGCCATAAATGAAATAAAATGATATTTCTCGATAAGAAGCGTTCCCGAGTAGAGGAAAGCCGCTTTATTCAGGGGTGAACAAACACGTTGGACGTTGGTCAGACGTTCAGACGTGCCGTAGACGGGGAGCAGATCTAGGAGCAGGGGAATCTCCGAGCACTCCATCAAGTCGAAGGTGATTTTGGCCCGGACCCGACCGTATATCACTCCTACGCTTTCATAGCGTACATATATATCGTGCAGATACCATTCGGGAAATATTATTTCGGCATCAAACTGCAACCTTCTCGCCGTATTACACTTATACAGCCAATAATTGTCTGCTGTTTTATTAGCTCCGTCGTTCTCGGGGAATATTTCACAACTTAACGGTGTTACACTGTTCCATACCAGAAAGAGTTATGGAACTTATTAAGGGGGTAGTATACCCTCGATTTGTAACTAGAAAATAGCTAGAATCTTACTAGATTTTGGGTCAAAACATGGGTTTGCGCCCAGACGTTGTTTGACCTTATTTGAGCAAATTGTGGGCTGTGTGAGGGCTCATTTTAAAGAGGAAGGTTTATCACATCGCGCTCTGCTCATGATTTTGACGAGATTATGTTTATATCTAATAATATGAGGGCCCAAAAATCTAGGAAAAAAAACCCGCAGATTTCAATGCATTCTTCTGTCTCCCAAAGACTTTTTGACTTATATGATGACCAGAGCGCGATGTGATAAACCTTCCTCTTTGAAATGAGCCCTCACCCAGCTCAAAATATGCTCGTATAAGGTCAAACAACGTCTGGGCGCACATTAGCAGAATTTCCCCATATTACGTTCATCAAGACAGAGTCCAGAGAAGGTCCAGAGCAAGCTAGAGCCAAATTTAGTTCAGCCAGTTTAGACGAGATGGCGGCCAGTCAGGAGGACTAATGCGCTACTGTACCGTAACATTGATATTTTTTCTTTATTAATAATATCCTAGGCCATTATTGACCCATAGTTATATGTTACATGTTATAATACAAAAATATAAAATAGAGATGTACAGCTTATGTCTTAAGTTACCTAAGTATATAGAAATAGCAAGCAACGCCATCTCGTGTACATCAGACAGTGCGTGTTTCTCAGTGTTACCAAACTCTTTTTTTGCACAGACGTTGGCCTTCTGATTTTCTAGTTGCAAATCGCGGGTATACTAGCCCCTTAAACCTTTGCACTCGGAATCATTTTCCAATCTTGTTGCCAACATCTCCCTACTAGTTTAAGTGTTTCATTTGAAATTCACAGTGAATCACGAAAGTATCTGAACGCACTTTAAAACGGTGTAACTTTTTTATGATCGGAACAAACGACCTGACTTTTTTTTAGCAATTAGAACAATTGACTTACCAAATGACATGCAAAAAAGATTTTGAAAAAATTGCAATTGCTAAGAATCACATTGCTGATGACTCTTGTCGCAATCGTCGGCACAGTTCAAAGGCCCGTGCGTCCTCGCAATGTAACACCAGTATAAAATCTTTCTTATTATTACTCATTGTTCTACGAAACTTTCACCAATATATTCGTGGCATTTTTCTGATGATAATAAGACCAAACACGATGTAATTTCAACTGTATTTGGTGGTTTAATTGACGATGCACGTTTCGGGCGCAAGGAAGGACAACGTATGGGAAAGAAAGAGACGCGGAGAGTCGCAGCCGCTTCGACCGCGCGCGGTCTCTGTTTACACGCGCTGTCCTTCTCTACGTTCGGCTCGGTCGTTGAAGCTCAATAAAATAGTGTCTCGTCTACGATAAATGCAAAAGAACCCCCCCCCCCCCGAGACTTTTGCGTTTATAGAGAATTTACTGTAATAGGCTTTTATCTATACGTATTCAATAACTATTTGTTTACGACATGTGGCTCCTCCCAAACTCTTTCTATTCTCGATGAGTAGATGATATTAATAAACAATCTCATGATTCCGACGCCACAGGTTCGATCAAATGTTACTCACTAAGCAATCTTGCAATTTAAATTTGTTCTCGATGGTGTTAATTAGTTTTCTCAAAATTTCCATCATGGAATTTATATAATTCGTTTACACCTACCAAGTATGTCAAAGTTTTATTGGTATTACCCGGTTTTGTTGAACAATTACTACAGCTTACAGTATTTTACAGACGCAAAATTTCTCTTGAAAATGGTCCACATTTGGATCGAAACGTCGAGAACAATTTAAATTGCAAAATTGCTTAGTGAGTAACATTCGATCGAACCTGTGGCGCCGAAATCATTAAATTGTTTATTCGCACTATCTACGATCGACATAAAGGAAAATTGAGTAGATGGTATTGATGTAAAAACAAACATTAACAACAATTTTCTTTGTTATAAACAATTTTGCGGCAAGTTTCTTTTACAAATGTCCACCAATAATGCGATGACCATTACTTTTTTATACACCCTGTACAGCTAACAGATGCTATAGTTCGCTTGGACTTCTTTACTATGGATACATAAAGTAAAAACAATTGAATGCATGTACGTGACAAATACTGAATGTTGTAGTATGTGCGGGTATGGGCGTCGGGTTACATACGGCGCATTTGGACTGCGTTTCGCTGGACAGCGGCGAACGCAGGGACATAACATCGAGTTTCTAACGAGAGCCTAATTTGATCTTAGCATCTGCCCCTCCGCGTGACGATACAAGTCGTTGATAATGCAAATATGCGCGCCCGCGGTCACCGCGTTAATTATGCGACGATAGGAGTGTGTTGAACGGTTAATCTTGCGGAGATATATCCAGCCGGTTGGTCGCCGAAATAAAGATTCCGTTTGTATGGCTAAAGCGGCGTTAATTCTTCTCGGGCACACCTTTGGCTCATTTCTCGTATACCCTCGATTAATCATCTCATTTAAGCGAGCCCGTATCAGCCGCATCACCGCCAAGAATTTAACCGCGGGGAACCCTATCTCGAGTTTCGTGGTTGTTACAAGGTGCGTTTTATGTGATTAATATAGTACTTGAAATTTTATGATTACGGCCGCTGTTCAACTACGTGCGATTATATTGGGTACTTAAATTGAAATACTACAAGTTTCTTTTTATAACACGCGCGCACCGACTTCATTTTTTAAACGACCATTACGAAGTCTCTTTTCCTGAATGGGAATCGAAATTGAATTAAGGTCCGAGCGTGAACTTGTACTGACCGAATCTATTCTACATATAACTATCGCTTCGCGTGCTTCTTTATTTCCATTTTCTATTTAGTAATTAGTAATAGTAACTAGTACTTAGTAATTAGTAATTTTAATTAGTAGTTTATTTAGTAAAATATTCATAGTCAATAATTAGACTGCGGATGTTTATGCAATTATGGCTTTTGATAGTTTTCAAAAAATGCTAGGATATAAAACATGCCAGAATTTAATGCGATTTTAATTTATTTCAGATCTAAAAAGGTAACTACCACGGAAAATAACATTCTATTTTATTCCACTATCTTAAAATTCGTCTACAAACATTGAAAAGTGCATAAACTACATAAAACACAGTGGACCCAGGAAGTATCTGAACGCTAAATATGTATATGATTCCCGAAAAGTGTCCTATATTTAAACAATAAAATAAGCCATTATTTCATAATCCATCAAGGCTTTAAAATCGAGTCCAAGTTTATGGTTATATTATTTGTTTTTACGTAATTATCACGATATCAACAATGTTTCAAAAGTCGGAAATTAAGTACTTAAATACTTCCGCAAAGTAAACATTATTATAAAGTGTAACATATATTTTTCCAAATAAGCAAAATTAAAAACATTTCACAAGAAGAACACAAGAAATATATGTTAATTTATTAACATTAATAGTAAACTCAAAGATAAATTTCGATGAATGTAAATTAATTTATTTTAATGGAAGTAATATTTTGTTCGTTTTTAGTAATAAAATTATTCCTATCGAATTTTACTTATTTGTAACTGAAGTTAGTTCTTCGTTTCAAAATTGTTTTATAGCTTTGTAGATACTATACAGTGATATTACTTCATTTTAATACGGTGATGATCAAATTTTATTCTGAAAATCTTCATGCATTTATAGCAAGATTGAGTAGATGAAATTGAAAAAATTGTAGGTAAATTTATAAAATTGGAGATGTCAATATATGATTTCCCTGTCATAATAATGTATGCTATATAAACCAAACCAGGTTTACGGCATCAATAAATAAATAATCAATATATGATTTCTTACCTATTAAAGTTATTGAGGGAAGAAATAACATTTTCTGTTTGGCTTCTATTCCTTGCAATCCATACAGACAATTTTTATTTTGCATAAAGATCCGCAGTCTAATTATTTAGTACAGCCACAGTATAAAAATCGTTTCAACCACAATGTCGCCAAAAAATGTTCTACTTCCTTGAAAGTGGTGATACCTGAGGTCATTTGGAGTAACTTTTTCCTGTGGAGAAATATTTTTCGTGGTTGAGATACTCTCTGTTATTTAGATTGGTTATTCTCCTGTTTTCCGATTTTCGTGACACCCTGTATAAATGCGTTGAACCAAAAATTCCGATTTATTCATCCAAATGTTAGGATTGAAACCATTTTTCATCTACGCCGGTATCGTTTAATTCCAACGTGCAGAATTTTAATTTGCAATTCATAAAAATGACAAGCTTTAATACAAGCAGTTCAACAATCTGATCAACTGACATGTTCTGACAAATGAGCACGATCTACTGTTAGAATGACCTAGTATAATATCATTCTACGAATTTTACAAGAAACAGCACTATTCCGTGTCTGAAAGTACAATGAGTAATAGAGACTTCCTGCACCTGTTCCTAAGTCGGTTTATTGTCCTCAGTTTCTAAAACGGTCGGACATTGTTGTAGCGAGACCACGAGTGGAAAGGAAATATCGTTGTTCTAGCCCGTTAGCATGATTATTAATCACTCGGGCTTTTTCAACGTATTTTCAAAGTCGCCAGCGTGAAATACGCCGCATCCGGAAAGGGGAGCGTTTAAACGCGTAAAACCGTTCGATGTCGAAGCGCGTGAACCAGAGTAATGATCAACCTTGAACTGCTTCGCGTGTCATTCACAGCAACGTGCAGAAGTTAGGTGTACCAAGAAAGCAGAGTTGGACATTAATCAATTAAAATTTTAACCAAGATTGTGTGTGATTGATTACTGTGTACGATTAAAAATGATAATCGTTGAAAAATGGACGATTCATTCAATCGATTGGTGAAGTTGATCGTCAATCGATGATTAAAACAAGGAATCCTCGAAAAGTCGGGGACTGATTTAATCAATTGTTAAAGTTAATCGATTTTGATGAGATTTTCAGCATAGTATAACTAACGTAGGTCCACAAAACATATATTTTAAATTGTCTCATTATAAGGGCACAAATCAACAATTTTTGAAAAATGCCTCCTTTATTTTTGCATGTAGCCTTGTAAATTATAATTTTTGGAAAATCTTTTTTGCATATTATTTCATAAACCAATGCTTCTAAATGATTATACAGAATCAGGTCGTTTGGTACAATTATGAAAAAGTTATTCTATTTTAAAGGGCGTACGAATACTTTTCACACCCACTGTATATGGGCTGAGTTCGCATCCTAAATATTGGTTTGACAAGAAAGTAATTTCGGTATTTTAAGGTGAAATAGAGAACGCAATTTCTTTATTCAAACAATAAACCTTAATGAATAAGATATTTTCCCTTTTGTTCGACGATCTTTAGAAGAATAAGTAAGAAAATATCTTATTGATTAAAGTTCACCGTTTGAATAAAGAAATTCGGTTTTATTTCACCTCAAAATACCGAAATTACTTTCTTGCCAAACCAATAGTTTCTCTAGTGCAGGAATTTTGGGTAATTTATGGAAAATCTATGGGCACTATTAGAAAGAAGGGTACAAGATTCTTATCAATAGACCTTTATTCAAAATAAACATTTTCTACCCTAATTGCAACAAATTGGAATGAAATAGAAATTGACTCTCTTTCTTAATATATTTAGTAGGTTGAAAATAGTATAATAATATTGTTAAGTTCTTGTAATGTGTTTTCTGCTTTAAATTACACCTACTCATTTTTGTCATAAGTGCACAAAATCCGCTGTCTACTTATCAATCACAATCAATATCCATCACTGAATGACAGAGGAGAATTGAAGAACAGTGGAATCCATCCCGATCATTGTAAGAAATTAGCTGAAGATATGTCAAAATGTCTTTTAAATTAATCGGAAAGGCGAAAGCCAAACCTGACCAAAAATTGGAAATACTTAATTTAAAGTTTGTATAGTAATTACGAAAACAGAATTTCATACCTTACGCTAACAGTTTCAGTAAATTAAAAAAAATGATGTAAAAATAAAAACAAAAGGAATAAAATCTAATAAAAGTTTCAGTTCTATTCTTTCATTTTTGCCTAGAACGAGTCACCAAGAAAATCGCGTTCGTTTAACGCAATTCGTAATACTGGGAGACAGTCTCTTCGGGCAAATAAATTCAATGAAATGAAAAAGATAATGGCAGCTCGAGGTAGAAAGATAACGGTGAAAGAAATTTACAACCTGCTTGTTAGGTCGGACGTCCAGATATGGAATTGTTAGGGATTGATAAAGAGTTTCATAGGTATCATTCACTATTGGTCATGTGGAAGGAAGCCGTAAGAGGAATCTCGCGCAAAAGGAATGGCTGGCAATCTTGATATAAGTAATGCATTTCTTTTATATCTCCACGAGATAAAGAATAATGGATAGGGCTCGGTCACGTCGCGCGGAAAATATGATACCTCCGCCTTTGCGAGGATCCACGGGGATGACGATAATAATAACTCGCTGACCGTTCGCTTCGCGACAATGTGTGACCGTCACGGGATCGGAAAATTTAAAGATCCCTCGATACCAAGCAGATTTTTATCCGTCCATCATAAGTCACTGCCCCCTACAAACTTGCATTGCTTCGATATATTGCTAGTTTTAGAGCCACTTGCGCAAACTACATTACATTAAAGCCGTCAATTTTTAAGTAAAACCTACAACGATTTTTTTCTTTAAGAAATATCCACGTTCAAAAATTGAAAATATACATTTGGCAAACATACATTTGGACACCCTGTATTGTCATCTGCAATAATGTATACAATAATCGATACACGTAAGATACACATATTTTTTAGTCAAATAATTGTCCAATATTGTCCAAAATATGTAGAATCGATTTATAACATTTTATTTAAGCTTCGTTATGTCAATGATAATTCATACACGTCTTTCTGTGTGGCATTGATTCAGAAAAAGAAACAATCTGTTAACACCCCTTACATAACGCACATGTTGCATTATTAGATTTACTTTTAGATTTTAAAATAAATTTAATAAATATGAATTTAATTGTTCAGCTGGAATTCTATTATTTGCTGTCTAATTATTTTCGTCGATTCTTTTCAGTGGTGCATAATCTACAGGATCGATTGCTCATTGCCTGCTTATTTTCTTCTTTATTTTCGTCTATTAATTCGCTTAAATTTAATATATCATTATAATAAAACTGAATAATCATGGGAATAATGCAATACCTTCTAAATCAATCGATTGTCACGCGTAAAAATCGTATGGAGCAAGAATTTCGAGTACTTTTTGACTTTCATCTGCGAAAAAGTAGAGTATATTATTTCTATAATAAAACATAATGTGACGAAATAATTGTTAACTGTACATGAAAATCATGTAGACCAATAATTCCTGGTATTCGCTGTTTTATTTTTTAAATACACAGTATATTCTTTTTACAATAAAAATGAATAACTGTGGCGTATTTTGAACCTCCAATTTAAATTTAATATCCGAGATGTAACGAACGCAAAAATCAGTCATGCATACTAGATGACAGAGCAATAAGAGTGTGATATGAGTAATCGTGAAGCGAATATTCGTTCAAGGTGTAGACCGTGTGAAGGATATACGGTTTTGCAGAGAATCGTAAAGAAAAAAGCAACGGAAGCGAGCGTACAATTAACGGGGTCAAGTGGTAGAAGTAAAGTCAGCGATGACTGCGACATGGTTTCTGCATTAGATCGACACGTTCTTCATTAACAACAATAAAGGGGGGCCCAGGAAACGGCGCTTCCTCCGACGAGTGTCAAAATCCGGTATTGGTAAACGGTAAAGCAACTGCTTCGTTAAGATAGGAAATTATTTTCTGCAGAAGACTGCCATTACCTTCTTTCTCGGCCGACACACTTCTTGTAATGGTTTCGTACATCAGAACCGGTAAACGGTTTGCAGACGTGATTTCGAAGTTGAGTGGTTGCTTTAAAGGTGACAGAATATTACACTCTTTGTTAGAAAACTATTCCCATTAGAGTAAAATACATGTGGGTACACTAATTAACCGTTCATCGGTGAACACTGTACATACAGTGAGCCACGAAAGTATTCGAACGGCATTCATAACAGAATAACCTTTTTATAATTATACCAAACGATCTGACTTTTTATAATCAATTAGAAGCATTGGTTTACTAGATGATGTGCAAAAAAGATTATCCAAAAATTATAATTCACAAGGTTACATGCAAAAATAAAAAAGGCATTTTTCAAAACTTTTTTATTTGGGCCCTTAGTGAAAATTTATAATATATGTGTTGTAGATCTATGTTAGTTTTGTACACATGCTGAAAATTTCATCGAAATCGTTTGATGCGCATCGAAAGATGAGCGATTCTGTGGATTTTAAGCAGAAACGAATTTCACCATTTTTAACCGCTTGTAACTTGTGCATGTGCTAATCGATTTCGATGAAATTTTCAGCATGTTTGCAACTGCTATAGATCTACGAAATAGATATTGTAAATTTTCTTTGATTTCTTCCCAAATGAAAAAGTTTAAAAAACGCCTTGCCAATTTTTGCATGTAACCTTGTAAATTCTAATTTTTGGAAAAACTTTTTGCACATCATTTAGCAAACCGATACTTCTAATTGATTATAAAAAATCTGGTCGTTTGGTACAATTAGGAAAATGTTGTACTGTTTTAAAGTGCGGTCGAATACTTTCGTGGCTCACTGTAAATACACTACCGCTTAAAGGTATGTGAACACTTCCTTTTTCTCTACAAAATGTAGTTTAAGTTAGTACAAAAAATATTTACAACAATTTTGTCACTTGTAACTATTATTGTGTATATTGTGGTATCATGGCATAGCGCAAATTATGTAATGAAAATGCAATAATATAATTTCTATCCACAAATACGACATCTAGTGGAACGATCTCGGTGCTCGAAAGGATTTCAAGTTTCACTTTGTTTCATTTCTGCGATGCATAGCGAATTCGGAGATTCTTCATCTACAAATTTATATATATATATATTTAATTTAAACATTACAACAATATGATAACACGTAATACTTTGATCGGAGTCATTCTTGTTTGTCATGCGTGACACCTTCCAAGTTACGTTCGCTCGATCATATCGATCGATATAATCGATTCCCCCATCCTGCGGACATACCATGCGGGCCACAATATATGTAAAAATGTTTATCAATGTTTAAAGAATGAGTGAATACGATAAAACAATAATAAATAAGTAGCTTGAGCTTTCAAGTCAGTTAGAGCGAACAGAAGTTAAAATGTATTCATTCTATTAATGGCTGGAACAAGTCGATAATAATGCAATAGATATAAAATAACTATTTTTATGCATCTATTACAGAAAAAAAATATACATATAGCGTAAAAGATGTTGAAACCTTGTGCAGAATACGAAGAAACTAGTTTATAATACGAAACTACAGGCAACATACAATTTGCAGGATCCATTCAAGATTTCAGAAATTATAAAATGGCAGGACATCATCAAAATTATTCCAATTGACGATATCTTTTTGAAGATGTCGAACCTGTTGTCTCACACATACTGTTGGGGCTGCCGAATTAAAGATAGATAGATCCTAACTACAATACTTTTAGTCCCCATTTCTTTAAATACTTTACTTATTGAAATATTTTCAATACTGCTATTGTGGCTCTTCAACATTGTCGTTTTGTACTTCCTATTAGTCCAGTGAATTATTTTACAAAATCAATACAATTATTGATATAATTTAATAGCAATTTGTAGAATCTAGAAAATGGCCATAGGCTAGAGAAATTTATTTCGTCTGAGATCCTTCATAAGGTAGTCTGTTGGTAGTATAATTATCAGGTTGTGGATTTTATGCATTCACTACAAAAATAATACAAAATAGTAAACGGATGTATTTAGAATATCGTCTTATTTTCGACTTACTGAAATTATCAAAGCAGACATAAATGTAGCTACTGTATCGTGCAGTTGGTGCACAAACAATTTTTATTGCACACAGAAATCCACAGTTTCATAATTATTGAAAACATATATGCATATTATATAATACAAAGCTGTCAAGAAATCCGTAGTCGATTTAAAAATGCTGTGAATTTTTCCCACGAATAGCTATCGTTTAATTAGTTGACGAAAGTGCAGACCCACGCTCTGAGAGTTGCAAATCAGTAAAACGTCTCGAATCTTTTCGCAATCGTAAACGTCAGCTCCGGTCAATCTGTACTGTCATAATTGGGTGGTGTTCCAGCGCATGAACGAGTTAACATATCAGATAACCGGGGCTGAATTAAAAGCGCGTCGGCAATTACGCACCCCGACGCACGGGACCCGTTGCTTTTGACCGCGATAATTATTTCGCGAGAGCGGTTTTCGAGTCGACCCTGAGGCGTGATCGATCCCGATGATAACGATTCTTATCAGGATGAACCGCATTAATCTACATGATCTTTATCGCAATTCTCGGGCGAACGTATGGAGCGTCCTCTGTAATTTTTCGTCGCGGGTTTAGGCACCGCCATTTCAACACCTTAACGATGACGGTCATTATGCCGGACACTATATTGAATATTAAAGTTATCTGATTGCGATTCATCAAATGTGTTCGACATGATTTGTATCTTGCGAATGGCTCGTATATTAAAAGGATAATTACTAGTGTTTTGAACGGATCAAGATAATTATTTACAATAGGGCATTCCTCACCAATGACTTTGAAATGTTATTAAGTTGAACAACTTTTCGTTCAACGAAACTGTTGTTACTGCACTCTATTTCCAAATATGTCACAAATATAATCTGACAGTTCCATGAAAAACAATCAAATTAATTTCATGCACTTCGTTGTTTCGAGTCATAGTAGAACGCATAATTTTCAGAGAATCCGTGACTCTCTTCTGCTAAACTGTTTTGATTATTCAAAATTGGGTACGTTGCGTTTGATAAAACTTTCGAACATATTAATTGATTTTGAAGGTAAAAAAAAATAATGAAATTGAAGTTAACTCAAAGTTGAATTTTCTTGACATTAGTGTAATTAAAGCTTTTACAGACGCAATTATATGAAAATTTTTCTTGAAAATGGTCTAAATAGTTGACCGAAACGTTGAAAATTTTGTGGTAATTCGCAAAATTGCTTAAGTAGTAGTATCAGATCGAACCAGTACGCTGAAAACATTAATATAAGTTATAAAAAGAATAAGGATTAGAAAAATCAGAGAATTTCCGGTACGATATTCAGAAAAGTCCCGAATCTGTTCGACCAAGATTCGAATATACTTGCAAGTATTATTACCGTTTACCAAAGTACTTGTAAAGTACTTTTCTTACAATCAATCATTTAATATATCTGTTTGTTCCAAAATTACAACAACATATTTAATTTACTGACGCGATTCAAATAAATCTGGAAAAAGATCCAAACTGGGATCGAAACGTTGATTTTGTCTGACAATTAGCAAAGTTGCTTTAGAATTCGTAATAAACGATCGAACAGTTGCGGCGAAAACATTTAACCCTTTGCGGTCGGAGCTATTTTAACTCGAAAACTAAACATTTCTACCGACCTAAAATATTGCCATTTTTTATGAGATTTTAAATTTGGTGGATATGAAATTGATATTACAGTTTATGAAATAATTAAATGTTCAGTAATTGATTATATACCTACATATCTAATAATGTAAGCAATATTTTCAATAATGGTACAGCAACTTTTAATGGCGCCTCAGAGGCGCCACTCGACCGCTAAGGGTTAAAAATTTATTATCAGCAAAAATACGATCGTTAGAAGAAACATATTTACTTGTAAAAGGTTCGAAACTGTCTGACTATGTGTTATTTCTGTTTTCCGAAGTACTTCCAGGGAGTTCACATTCAATCAATCAAAGTTCGAAGCTGTTTGCGAGGTGCTTGATGCCATCCCTATTCAGAAGAGCTGTCGTCGCCGTTCAAAATCGGACATTTCATATGCACAGAACCGAACAGAGTATAATTGTACGCATGTCCACAGAAATTGCGATCGTTGCCATACTTTCCGGAGTCGAGGTCCGTTCCCAATTCCACACGTGTCGCGCGTATTTTCCCAAACGTGCGCGACCTGAGCGAGCTATACCGTGCCAGTATCGCAGGAATCCCGCAGGGGAAGAACAGTAGCCACGTGCACTCCTCCACAGATATCGCTGGCACCAGCTGCACCCCGCTGCGAATGGTATGAATAATATTCAAGGTGAAAATTAGCCGCGCCGCGGCGCGGTCGTCCGAGAGGGCACGTGCCCCGTGAAAACACGTGAAGACTTAGCGCAGGTGATGCTCGGCGCTAGCCCGCGGGGGTGTTAAATGAGATGCTGGCCGAAGAATAAGAGGTCAGTCAGGTGCAGGAATATGAATTAGAGAGCGTTCGATTCGCGAGGCGAGCATGTGCGAGCACCACAGCGAGCACGAATTTTATCGCACGAAACCGAGCCGGACCGGGACGAGCCGCGAGGCAACCAGCTGCTTATCCACATATCCACCTATCCGACCTCGCGCAACAACGCTCTTCGAGTTACTTTATCGTCACGGTTTCGGGCTGAGATAGCGAGCCGGCCCACCGGAAGTCGAATTTTAATTCGACGACCGTGTAAAGGAGCTGCCCTGTGAACTGACCGCCCGCCCGGTGATATTTGGGAAGTAGTTCCTTTTGTTTTCCTTCTCCTCCTTTTTTCGCGCGCGCTATACTCCAGCGCTTGTTTTGCTCGCGGTGTTTGCTGATCGCTATCCACGCGCTTTTCGAATTAATGCCGCGAAAACACCGGATATAGTGGGGACTTTGTTTATTAGACAGCAGATTGTCAGAACCGAAATTTATCGAACTTGTTACTGGACGGACTATTGTGCGAATTGAGAACTGTATGTCGCTTGTCCGAACTCATACGTAGCATGACGTATTTGTGACTACATTTTTTATGCTATTTCGTTCAGTATTTGATATTTCGTTCGATTGTGACCTTGTACTGATCGAATCTATTCTATTGGGTTGGCAAGAAAGTAATTTCGGTATTTCGAGGTGGAATAAAAGCCAATTCTTTTATTCGAGCAATGAACTTTACCGAAATAGAATATTTTCCATTTTGTTCGATGATCTTTTGTCATCTTTCTGCCTGCTTCATAATTCCGCGGTCATAAAGCTTGAAAATTTTACCAAAATTTGATTTTATTTCACCTTAAAACACCGAAATTATACTTTCTTGGCATAATAAATAGAAATAGCACTGCTATTCCCATTATCTATTGGATTGGCAAGAAAGTAATTTCGGTATTTTAAAGTGAAATAATGATGTCCTGAAATCGCACTTTTGGATCAGTTTTTTACCGATTAGGAGTAGTAGTTTTATGAGCGCGGAATTGTGAAGCTACCAGAAAGATAGAAAAAGATCATCGGACAAAGTGCAAAAAAAGTTTATTAATTAAAGTTCATTGTTTGAATAAAAAAATTGGGTTCTATTTCACGTTAAAATACCGAAATTACTTTCCTGCCAACCCGATACGTATAACTATCGCTTACGATTAATATCGTGTACGATTAAATTACGATATAATATACAATAGTGATAAAATTATATCGTGTACGATTAAAAAAGGTAATCATTGAAAAATCGACGACTGATTCAATCGACTGATGAAGTTAATTGTCAATCGTTGATTAAAAGAAGAAATCATAAAATCGGAGACTGATTTAATCAATTGTCGAAGTTAATCGATTTCGATGGAATTTTCAGCATAGTATAACTAACATAGATCTACAAAACATATATTTTAAAGTTTAGTATTATACAAGTATTGTATTATACAATATTAACTGTACACACTCCGGTTTATCTTTACACAAGTAATAGATAATAAAACACACATTAGCCTCAATATCTAAATACAAAACCATGCCAAAAGATAAATGAGATGGATAATAATGTAAAACAACGAACGCGAGTAATAAATTTAACTTTATCAATGAGGAAATTATCTTTTAACTCTTGAGGCCATCGGGTAACAATTTTCTATTCTAATAACGTTGCTTTTCATTTTTGTCCTAAATCCTAGTGTCCTGAAACGTCGTTCCTTTTACAACATTTACATTGCCTTTATTATTCATTATAAATTTTACATGCCGCGTAACAGTCTAGTCTATATTCTCGAAATATCAAAACTTTTATTCTAGAGAAATATGGTTTAAATAAATACTAAATAAACTTTAAACAGATAAAAAAGAATTAATTAAATAATAAATAAACTTTAAACAGATGAAAAAGAATAAATTAAATAATAAATAAACTTTAAACAGATAAAATAGAATAAAAATCTCAATCATTCGACATTGAAATATATTAAAATAATTCATCATTGTTGTTGAATTTGGAACACCGTACTAATCTTCAGAGAACATTAACGTTAAACCTGTCACCACGAATGAAATAACTATGATGTTTTTTTAATTTTTATGTATTTTATTCATTTCAGTTTTTATTCATTCAGTAATTACGGCAAAGAACTCTTTCAAGACCTATGAACAAAATCTGTACTGCTTTTCGTAAACAAATGGGCATGTTCACTTCTACTTCAAAGAATTTGTATATTTTAATTTCCATTAGAACTCAATCGTATGAGAACGCTTTTCAAAGAAGTTCCAAACAGAGCCTACCGAACAGTTTTAAACCCTTCTCGATCCACTGGCAAAAAAAAAAACGGTAGACCGACCATAACGTCGACCGAGCGACATTCGAAAAACGTTTTAAATCGATCCACATTTCTGCAAATAATGTAACGTTGCAGCGCAAGCTAGCCTGCAATAAAAGCCAAACAATATTCCCGGCCCGGCTTTCTATCAATCGAACAACCCCTCAAAAGCAAATATACGTTTGAAAGCAGCAACAAAAAAGGAAGCCAGAGAACGGGGTGGGGAGGGGAGGGGTAGGGGAAGGGGGGAAAAAAGAGTTTCGCATTCGCGTGTCCCGCCGGTAAATTTCCAACCCACACCCAGGCGCGTCCGCAACTGGCCGCCGCGCGTAATCGTAAAAAACCATGGCAGTATCGGGCCCCGACTATATACGTCAATATAAAAATCGAGCTGTCACGTGCGTGCACTGCCAGCGGATTTGTTAAGGTGCAGCAGGTTCATAAATGGCTGCCCCGCCTCATCCGCTGACCTGTCGCCTGCGCGCAAAAGACTGGCCGGAAGCGGCCGATTTGGCCTCTTTTAACAAAATGTTTGCTCCGACCTCGCCGCATCGCATATAATATCGGGGACCACGTGAGCGCATCGAGCACGAGCATTAAGCGCAATTATGCGAGGAATAGGCACTAACGTGACTATGGCTCTCGTTAAGCCGCGGCCAAAGCCTCTTAAGGGCCTTGGCGACGAGTACAGGTTACTCTATGAGGGCAAGCCTAACCAGGTGAGTTCGAGTGGAACACTATGCCCGGATCAAATCGATGAAATTCATTTCTCTTCCATTTTTATTCCCTGCTCGACCGTAACTAATGCTACGCTATGCATCTTGTGCACCTACGACTACACTGAGACAAAAAAAAAGTAGTTACTTCAATAACACGCGCGTTATTGTAATTTTGTTACTTCGGTGAATATCAATGTATTCTTTTCAATAGTATGAAATTTAGAAGCAAATCGTGATGTATTTAAATTGTCTATCATGAAATGATTGAAAATATTATTTGATTCAATACCGTATATTATTATTCGTAATATTTCTTTTTTCCCTTCAATCAGATATGTTGTTAAAAAAATTTGAGAAATGTATTGATTTATACTGGAATTGGTTCGAGGCCATATCTTAGTTTTTTGAAAACATTGGTGGTCAAGCTATTGGCTTATATGATTGGCGGAAATGAGTTTTGCTATTGAAATTCAATAGTATTAAATATTAAAATAAGTTCATATGATATTGGCACTATTCAATAGTACATCTTATTGAATCAACATATATTTTTTTTTGTTTCGACAGGATTTTTTTCTCAATGTAGAATCTTTATACGAAACATTTTCCACCGTAGTTACCACTAACAAGTGCTGCAACTTGTTAGTTTCTTTCTTAGGACTTTACCTACCTATTTACATACGTATTCGTACTGGATGACGCAGCACATATTATGGGACAGAGGAAGTGTTCAACATTTTAGAGGATGAGAATTACGCAAAAGAATTGATACCGTTCACGGATGAAAAGTTTTAGCCAATTTTTGGAAGACAATGATCTCGGTAAAAAAGAAAGTTTCGCTTTATAAGTTCGGACATCCCAAAAACTCTGAAGAGTAAGTGTTGGAATGAAGACAAAACGTATTAAATTCAAGGAAATATTGAGTATTTATTCCTCAGATCATGATTTGACGCAATAAAACATTGTGCACCGAATAATAACCGGCCTAATCGTCTGATTAATTTTCTTTCAAATAACTTTCTGGCATATTAGTGCATTTCAAGTGCACAGCTCTCTCGCAGGTGTTACGTTCGATGGAATTCGAGCGACTCAGCACCTCTTTGGCCAGTGCTTTATACAGACAATACAAAAATCTATATAGCTTCTGAAGTAGATGAAATCCGAAGAATCGGATGAAAATAACAATTTCCATGACAAGGCCACAAACATTGAAATAGTTTAAGCGAATGCAACTGTAACAGAAATTGTATACAGTTTTGTGAATTCTTAAAACACAAACCTGATCTTGTTTAGTAAGGAACATTTGATCGAACCTGTGGCGCCGAAATCATTAAAGTCTTTATTTACAAACCTGATCTATTAAGAAAAGTACGATGTATGAAAATGTGTGAAAATAAATTTTTTTCTCGAGTAATGCAAGAGTATGCATTTATAAATTAACAATGCTGACGTCATGCTTTTCATTCAAGATTCTAATAAATCCAATCTTTAAATCTACGTTAGTTTCATCGGATAACAAAATTGTTTAACCTTTGTACAAACGTCCGAATCTGCAAACTTTTCTATGTTCACTTTCTCGCCCGTACATAGTACGAAAAAGTTTGTTGGGAAAAGTGAACAATGGACTTTCGAAAGTAGAAAGTCCAAGCTTTAAAATGACACCAGAACGAACATTCTACGATGTTTCCTCGAGAAGTTATAATAGTTTGAACGGAGGCAATTTTTGAACGAAGATTGTATTTCAATCGGACTGTTGATTTTATGCATATTTATGACAAAAACGAGACAATAAAATTGAAAACATTGGAAATATTAGATAAATTCGGGAACATCGATAGATTGTATCGAATTGTGCCGAATGCGATCGAAGAAAGAGTCGATTTTCTATTCGGCTTCCATGCCATCAATTTTGATTTTGCATAAAGATATCGATAGTTTAATTAAAATAAATTGATAAAAGCATATTATGCAATTCCCATCGGATAATACCTCGAGACACGCAAAAGAAAGAGCGGGCTGCCGGTAATTGTTGATTCGCGCAATTGTCTCGACTCGTGCGACCATCTTCTTTCCACGATTTCCGTCATACGTGGCAGCGTCGGAAGTTGCAGGTATAATAAAATCGTGACACGTATCGTGCGTGCCTGCAAAAACATATTTTTCATCGCGTTCCAGGAAGTTCGCTTATTAAGGGGCTCTCTGTTTCGCTCGCTCTCGTAGGGACGCAATCGCCAGACACCTCTCAGCTTTAACCGTCGAGTAAAACGTGCGACGAATGGTCGGTCTGACAAATGAGGCAATAAATTCTCTGGATATAACCGAAAGTTTCGCGGATCTCGCGTCTCTACGTTTCTGCGACGCGAAAACTTCCCGCAAAAGACGCCGTGCCGTGCTGAATGTAATGCAGAAAATTACTTCTTCTTGAAAATACATAAGTATGTTCGGTATTTTGAGTCGTCGTTCGTTCGATTTATTTACTGTCGTGATCATTCGACTGCGGATCTTCGTGCAAGATAAGAATTTTAAAACAAATCTTGTTTCCTTAATCATTTTAATCATTTTGCTGATTTTTTCGCTGTTACAAATGCATAAAATCTGCAGTCTACTGACAATGTTTGTAATTTTCCTCTGACCATTTTTTTAGGTATCATGTTTAGGTGATGAGGGGAGGGAGCAAGAACCAGTATTGGATTAGTAGGAAGGTTTACAGTGTCTATAGTAATTTAATCTCTAGTAATTTAAAACAAATATTTGTTTCCAGAAACTATTTGAGAATGTAAAGCGTTGAGGAAGATTACAAATGAAGTGTGAATTGTTCATTAAAAGTGTGTACATCATCTCGAATATTTGATAAAGTTATTTATTGTAGCTGTATCACTTCAGAAATCATTTCAATTTAAAATGGTGTACTGCAAAAATATTTAGCTCGTTATCTTGGCTCAGTAAGAGAGTTGACCATTAATTACATTACCCATTTTATTGCTCTTTATTATTATTAAATTGTAGATCTTTATGCATTTATAGTAAAATTAAGTAGCAGAGATGGAAAATTGCTGTAAAATTTTTAAAATTTTAGATGGCACTACATGATTTTTCCTGTATTAAAATCATTGAGATTAGAAATAGCATCCGATTTAGTTTCCATTTCTTGCAATCGATGCAGACACTTTTTATATTGCATAAAAATCCACAGTCCAGTTATTATATTCTGTTATTTTTCAAGAATATTATTAAATTACAATCGTCTGGATACAGAAAATTTCTATAACAGCTTACGTAATATTTACTTATTTATCACAAATTTGTCCGATTTAAAATAATAATATACTTCAATTTTTTCAATGATAGCGTGTATTGTGAGATAATTAGTTGCAAATTTAATCTATTTGTTATTATACTTCGTAATTAATACGAGTTTATACTAAGTACATGTATAGTAGTTGATAGCCCTAGATCACTATTTCGCTAATTGGCTGCTTGAGATAATTCTAGGCTCGCTATCAATTCATGTCCCCCATCCGCCTAATCTCCTAATATCGTAAACGTTTCAGTTCGAATTGTGGTTTTCTTTATTCATTGTTATACTACTTACGTCAAGTATATTATTTTATCAGGTATTTAATGCCATTTCACAACTTATTTTACAAAATAACTCGTTAAGAATAAATTAATCTAAAACAGTAAAAAGATTAAGAGAGTTTAACAATGTACTATGTTCAGTATACATACATATATAACAATTATTAATGAAGAAAATAAATTTTCACTTAGCTCCTATTGCATTTGATGTATAAACATATTATTTTCCATAAACATCCCCAGTCATTCACAATGAGTCACATAGATATAGTATAATAGAATTCTTAAATTCTTCGGAAAATGTTACTACTTTGTGCTTCGCTTGCAATCCGCAGTGTAATAATCATTATACAATTAAAAAATGTCTGCACTGAGAAAAAAAATCCTGTCGAAACAAAGAAAAATATATGTTGATTCAATAAGATGTACTATTGAATAGTGCCAATATCATATGAACTTATTTTAATATTTAATACTATTGAATTTCAATAGCAAAACTCATTTCCGCCAATCATATAAGCCAATAGCTTGACCATCAATGTTTTCAAAAAACTAAGATATGGCCTCGAACCAATTCCAGTATAAATCAATACATTTCTCAAATTTTTTTAACAACATATCTGATTGAAGGGAAAAAAGAAATATTACGAATAATAATATACGGTATTGAATCAAATAATATTTTCAATCATTTCATGATAGACAATTTAAATACATCACGATTTGCTTCTAAATTTCATACTATTGAAAAGAATACATTGATATTCATCGAAGTAAAAACATTACAATAACACGCATGTTATTGAAGTAACTACTTTTTTTTCTCAGTGTAGGCGTTTAATTTCTCGATGTTAACTTATTCTCCGAACAGTTGAAATGTAGCTGTTTGTTAATAACGAAGAAGACTGCCATAATTAAAAGTGAGTCACGTCCTCTTCTTCATCAGCCTCATGCGGGTTTCATTTCGTATACGAATACACCTTGTACCGGTTTCCGACGCGATCGCAGTTGAGACCTCGACGCCATTAATGCGGCATTCGCGGTGCGTGTATGTGCGCAGGAAGTTACTTATCTCGACCCGATGCTGGCGCTTTGCTGATATATTATTTAAGAACTGTATGCTAATTCGCGTAACAGCACTGCATAAAAGAATTCTAGATATACTCCTATTACCACGTTTACAGAGAAAATTTGTTCGGGTGCGAAGACAACGTAAATATAAAGTATACGCGCAATCGATCAGGGAAATGATCCTACATTCGCTTACTTTGCGATATCTCTGCGAAAGGATAACACATTAATGTGATCTGGATTTGTTAACATTTAAGTAAGGGATTGTCGTAAAGATTATTTTTGTTTATAAACAAATTTTCATGAACATTACAAGCAACAACTCGTATTCAGTCTATCTGTGCCAGGCAAAAGCTAAAAATATGTGCTAAAAAGTTTTGTTGTGTTTCTTATTGATTCGTTTTCAGCTGAAAATGTTTCAAGCAATGTTATATTGCTTAGGAATAACTAATCTGCAACAAATTTAATGTAGTTTAAACGTGCAAAAAGAATTGTGCACTTGTCGCGATGTGAACTTGTGTTTTTTGTGTGTTTTGAAATGGCGTTTTTCAAACATGTTTTCATTCTTTGGCATAAGGACGTCACTTTTATGAATGGAAACCGTGCTTTCAATTGCAATTTGGATTGCAAAATTGCTTAGTGAGTAACATTTGATCAAACCTGTGGCGCCGAAATCATTAAATAGATAAAGGAAATAGAATAAAGGAATATTCATGCTTTGAATGTTGTGAATTTAAAACAACGGAGAAATTAAAAGAATGTAAAAACATCAACTCATTATGCTCATTAAAGAAAAGACAAAATTTTAACGTGTCTCCTGTTTCTAGCGATTGACGCAGACAATTTAGTAATAACCAGTCACTTAGGTATCTTCATTCATTACTGTAGTATTAAAATTTAAACAACAAAGATTTAAATAATGTTCATCTGTATAAAGTGCCTGTGTAAAAGAAATGAACTGTTGCTCTGTAGTATCGATAAGAAATCCACTTGGTACAGACACATGAAATAGAAAAAAATTGAGAAGTACAGAGAATACGAATTTGAAAGCATCACTGTAAAATTAGGTGAAGGGTGAATTCATAAATTCAAAATCGACGAAAATAACAAGCATTTCTGATAAACAGAATAAGCAATAAGAAGTTCGACAATTAGAAAAATTGTATAACTTCGAAGTTAGTAAACTACGGAATAAGACTAATATGGATTTAAGGAATTCTAATGTTTACGAACGTGCAAAGCGGAAACGCGACTTTTTGTAATTGCGATCCGAAAGTTACAACTTTGCCAACTTCTTTTCTCTCCTGGAACTTCGATGCTCCCTTTAACTCCTTACCTGAGTTTTTTAGTTTCCTAATTTCTTTTGTTTTACGCCCCGTTACAATCTTCTGTCGCAGATACGCACGAAATGAGCTCCAGCTATTCCGCCCAGCGAATTCTTACACTTTAGTTCTTGCAAATATTAGGATACTACTGTCTATTTTGTAAAGTTAAGTTTCCGCATTTCGGATTAAAAATGATTATTGTTCTTTCAGCAGGTACATACTGCATGGGACGACCATTTTTCAAACAGAATAACTCATTTATCAGTGATGACAATACGGGAAACGTGTCTATCAAAAAGACGAATTTACGAC
Organism: Lasioglossum oenotherae; assembly: GCA_028455765.1. NCBI lineage: Eukaryota > Metazoa > Arthropoda > Insecta > Hymenoptera > Halictidae > Lasioglossum > Lasioglossum oenotherae. The sequence goes on along the minus strand of CM052300.1, from coordinate 6,657,494 downwards.
ATTGTGATAAGATAAAACTAACGCGGTCGTTGAACATTAAATTTACGTTTAATTTACAGGGAGAGCGTTATACGTGTTGAAATGTACATACGTATCGATTTCCAAAAAATTAGAAATGCAGATTTAAGACTAAAGGATGCCCGAAAATTATTTATAACTTTCCTAAACAATGTTCCTTAAGAATTTAGACATCATATGTTATCCAAAGTACACACAATAGCATTGTGCCATCTAGTGCACGCTATACCATCTGGTTTAAAGCATTAAATAAATAAATAAATAAACAAACGTGTAGATACTTGTTCAGCTAACTCAGGCTTAATGTAACAATTGAAAATTTTGTTCAAATAACCACGTGTCCCCAAACTACGTATAACAATGTTCAGCACTTATAATATAAACTGTCCGGTTTTTTGCTATTAAATGAACAGGTGAATAAATAAACGTGTATGTATTTGTTCAGCTAACTCAGGATTAATGTAACAATTCAAAATTTTCTTAAAGTAACCATGTGTCCATGCAGACAGAAGATCATGTAATATCCAAACTACATGTCACAATGTTCAGTACTTGCAACATAAACCGTCTGGTTTGAAGCATTAAATGAACAGGTGAATAAATAAACGTGCAGGGACTTGTTCAGCTGATGCAGACTTAATTTAACAATCCAAATTTTCTTAAAATAACCACGTGTCCATGCAGACAGAAGATCATGTAATATCCAAACTACATGTGACAATGTTGAGTACTTGCAATATAAACCGTCTGGTTTGAAGCATTAAATGAACAGGTGAATAAATAAACGTGCAGGGACTTGTTCAGCTGATGCAGACTTAATTTAACAATCCAAATTTTCTTAAAATAACCACGTGTCCATGCAGACAGAAGATCATGTAATATCCAAACTACATGTCACAATGTTCAGTACTTGCAATATAAACCGTCTGGTTTGGAGCATTAAATGAACAGGTGAATAAATAAACGTGCAGGTACTTGTTCAGCTGATGCAGACTTGATTTAACAATCCAAATTTTGTTAAAATAACCACGTGTCCATACAGACAGAAGATCATGCAATATCCAAACTACATGTGACAATGTTCAGTACTTGCAATATAAACCGTCTGGTTTGAAGCATTAAATGAACAGGTGATTAAATAAGCGTGCAGGTACTTGTTCGGCTGATGCAGACTTAATTTAACTATCCAAATTTTCTTAAAATAACCACGTGTCCATGCAGACAGAAGATCATGTAATATCCAAACTACATGTGACAATGTTCAGTACTTGCAATATAAACCGTCTGGTTTGAAGCATTAAATGAACAGGTGAATAAATAAACGTGCAGGGACTTGTTCAGCTGATGCAGACTTAATTTAACAATCCAAATTTTGTTAAAATAACCACGTGTCCATACAGACAGAAGATCATGTAATATCCAAACTACATGTGACAATGTTCAGTACTTGCAATATAAACCGTCTGGTTTGAAGCATTAAATGAACAGGTGAATAAATAAACGTGCAGGGACTTGTTCAGCTGATGCAGACTTGATTTAACAATCCAAATTTTGTTAAAATAACCACGTGTCCATACAGACAGAAGATCATGTAATATCCAAACTACATGTGACAATGTTCAGTACTTGCAACATAAACCGTCTGGTTTGAAGCATTAAATGAACAGGTGAATAAATAAACGTGCAGGGACTTGTTCAGCAGATGCATACTTAATTTGGCAACTCAGATTTTTCTGGAATTAAGCAAGTTTAAAGTAATGTACGGGCAAAGGGGCAAAAGTGAAGCACCGTTTTATTCAGAATATATGATCCGATTAAAAGGTGTATAAGAGATTTGTAACAGATCAGTCCAAGGATTCTGCAGACAAGAAACCGCCAACGTGAGAACGACGTTGCCGGTGTCACGGTGTTATGACAGCCGCGGTGGAGCCTTTTCCTGCCATGGCCATCCCATCAGAATGTCGGTTTTACGAGGACGAGAAAGAGAATATCGCATGTTCGCCCATCCGAAACGATCCACGCTGTTTTTATTATTGTTATGGCAGCGTTTCAGCTTTATGGAGTGATCAAGATGCGCGTAGGCCATTGTCCTGGGTTTAGAGTATTTTATCATGCAAAACAAGGTTTCTACAGCATCAGCAAGAAAGTATCGAAGACACTGTCTCTTATCTTCCTTGGAAAATTGAAGTGAAACAGAGAGGTCGAACCATAAGGCAATTACTTAATTACAAATTGTTCTAATACGAACGGAATAAATATCAGTAGCATATAAAGTGTTTAAGTTGATAACAATGATTAGATTGTGGATCTTCATGGAAAATAAAAAGATACACCAAAATGTAACTATGTAGTGTGCTCAAGACACAAACTATACTAAATATGGAAGCTACACACACACATAAAGTGCTTCATTCTCTAAATAATTTGTGTTAAAAATGATATAGTAATAGTCTTAAAATTGTAATAATGTTATTACGCGTTTATATTTCATGCATTCATTTTTGTCACAAACACATAAAATCCACAGTCTATTATCTACTATAATCGATTATCTACTATAATCAGTAGACACAGTGGATCTTCATGCAAAATAAAATTTTTCTATCTGCATTGCAACAAACTGGAGCGAAATAGACATTTAGTTTCTTTCTGAATATGTTTAAAAGGTTGTAAACAATGAAAATTTTTAGATTCTTCTAATGGTATTACTATTTCAAATTACTAGTCAAATAATTAGTCTAAAACTTTCTATAATTTAGCGTTATGCCAGTCGTATACCAATTTATACATGTATACATCGAAAGAAGTGAATGAATGTGTTCTTCTTATTATGTTTACATCTGAAAATTCTAAAAAATGAAGTAACCATTGTTCTATAAATATATTAACATTTATTCATATAAATACTCTACTATTCGAAAACTTGTAAACAGCACTATGATAAACATTTATAATAACGTTAATGTATTTACTTCAAATGTATTAATTCATTTAAATTGAGAGATGAGGTCCATTCAAACTGTCCATTGACTTCAATCTCCCCTCCTCGTTTGCGTCTCGTCTTTAATATTAATATTTATTATCGAAAGTCTCTGTATTTCCCACTGTAATCTGTGATCATAAAGCTTTTATGCAATAGTAGGCGACGCGTTGAGGGCCGACTTTAGAGGAATTCTTCGTAACACAAAACCGCGCCGATTTTATACCACATAAAAGAAAAGAAAAAAAGAAAATGCGTAGTCAACTTTATTGGGTTCATATTTCCAGCTAGAAGTTTTTTACACTGTGTTTTATGAGGAAAATAAAACCTCGGAAGAAATACGATTATGGCTGCAGTATGGGTTTCTGTTTGAATAGACAAACTAACAGATCTACTTTTCTTCGACACATTTCATGGTGCGCGCTGTTCTAACTAAACCATAAATTTCACTTTTACATTTGCATCGATAAATATTATATGTAGATTCATCGTTGCCGTAATAAACAATCTGCCTGGACAAATAATCTATACACAGATAGCCCACGTAGTCTCAAAGACGTCCATTTTATGTCTATTTTAGGTTTGAAAGTCTTACGTCCTAAAAAGAATTCTTTAGAGCCATAAACAGTTATAAACATTTAGCAGTATGAGCTTTGGTATTATTTGTTCGAGTCAATGGTTTTGCTTCAATTTCAATTTCAATTTTAATCGTGATTTTAATTGTAATTGTAATTTTGATTACATCTATTGTGACATAAATTGCAATTGTTATTTTTATTACACTTTTTATGTCAATTCCAAATGCGTTCTTCTAATTAATTCATTCATTCTAATTAAAGTAAGTTTAACTTTAAACTCGTTTTTGTCGAAATTCATTTTTACTCTTTCCTTCTTTTATTTCAATTAACATTTGTGGACCTTTAAGACTTCCCAGATTTTCTTCATAGAATTTGTATTATTTAATATAAAACAGTAATTAAACATAATGTTAATAGAAATGCTAAGTACAGCTACATTTCATTCTCAAGGCATATTTAAATAACAAAAATAACACTTAAATAATATTTGCAATAAACTATAATTTTAGACAGCGAAATGTTAAAGAAATCTGTTTAACAATACTACACAGTTCCATAAGTTTGACCTCCTCTCCTAAATTGATTGTTAACTGTGCATATATAATTATTAATTAAAGTTTCATAACTCAGATAAAAAAGTTGCGCAAATTAGCTTTAACTGTTTTATTCGCAATTCCGACCAATATCAATTTTTATCAAAATTTTGTTCACCCGTTATTCAGTTAACTGATTCTTCTAGCATGTCAAAAAGTCTCCATTGTTCAATATTAAGAAAATATACGATTTTTAGATACGATCAAATAAGAAAATCAACAGATAAATAAAAAAACAACAGACCAATACTGTGCGCATAAGGCCGCACGACCGAAGCGGAAACTTTTATAGTGATCGCACACCTGCGAGTAGCGTTTCACCTTCAAGCGTGACGGATCAGACTGTCTGCGCGCCTAGAGAAGTTTTCACTTCAAAAAGTTGTCAATTATGAGGCTGGCTGTACAATATGATCCGTTTAATTCAAAAGTGGTTAAATAATTAATTGAATGTTTAATTGAATGAAGTAACGAACAGGAGCCAAGTAAAAAGAGATCTTTCTTTAAAATTCCTTTAAATTCTCTTACTCTTTTCTCTATTTGAAATTGTAACTACTCATTTTTCTCACGAATATATAAAATCCGCATTTATCGATAATAATTAAGTAATGATTTATTCATTGATGCCGTAAACCTAGTTTGGTTTATATAGCATACATTACCTACTATAACACTTTACAAAAACATAGAAAAGTATAACATTTATTGATAATAATTGTACAGTATCGTTTACAATGTACAATGTGATGAAGTTTGCTAATTGGTAAACGAGAAATAAGAGCAGACGACGCTTATTCCATTTGAGTACGAAATAAAACACCAAAGAGTAAATAAATAAAGAATGGAGTAACGTTAAGTCACAGTGGTTTTTTCCATTTTCACAAGTTTTCACATCAAAAATGAATATCAGCTTCACATTTAATTAGTTTGTAATAGGGTCAAAGAAGGGTAACAATTGCAGTCAGTTGTTCCCGATAGAAACGGAGCAACCAAAGGGCTGAAGAGCGCCCGATAAGAGTGTCCGATAGAATAAGGAACCTCGAATATCTCGCGAAGGGCGTCGAAACATAGTCAGCCGACGCTTCCGCGTGGCTTTCACCTTTTGCAACAGGCAACGCAGGTTGCGGTAATGGCACCTGGAACAATAACGAGCCGGTTTAACGCCATAGAGTTGTTCCGTCGACCAGGGATCCGCATGCATTAGCTACAGTGAGAACTACCTAACTCGAGAGCTAGATGAGAGGATCGGTTTCGATGCTATCGGCCTTTGCCACCCGTGGCTTCGCTTCCGCTCCGGCACCGAGTCGCGGCGCCCCTTACCCCGCCGCCGACGTTAAATTAGCCCCAATGCTGAAGCGTTGAACAACCCAAACCTGAGGACGACGCTCGAAAGTAGTCGAAATTTTCGCGTTACAGCCGTTCTTACGTTCACCGATGTCCACACGTTCCAGGACACCTGCTGGTTTTACAGGGAAAAGAAATCTAACAGACCTCGTGCAATCTCTGCCACTTTCTGCAAGTTATTAGGTTCAAGGGAGATCGGGCCTAAAAGTTTCGATTTTGACGAAGCAGGTCAAATGACGTGGAAATGGTCTAGATATTCTAAATTCTTAAATTTATTGTATTCGATTGGCAACTAAATTTTAAAGCGAACTTCTGTTTCGTAATTCTTTTATCGTATCATTATAATTCAGTGATCATTCCTTTTGGACTGTATATCATCGGGAGCTCTGAATTTTGCGATTAATTTGATATAAAATACTCGTGCTTAAAAAATACATATATTAATATATTAAAATAAATATATATTAAATATATATATTAAATACATATATTAAAATGTTGCAAGAGGCTTCTGATATTTTTCTTTTGCCCCGTTGTGGGGCAAGTTGTTACTAAAGAACAAAATTTGCTGATAATAATTAAAACTTCAATGAAATACTCTATTTGTTATTGAAATACAGCACTATTATGTTAATGCCATTGAGTTATTTAGGTTTAGGTTAACAAAACTATGCTATGTTTAACAGAACATCGAAACAATATGTTAACTCAACCATTATCTTTGCTATGAAATTACTTTGGCATATATTGCATTTAATTCTTTAGCCACCAAGAGAAATTCTTTAGCCCTTGTGTAAGGTAAATTTTCTTGCACATTCGAACGCTAGTTTTCTGGCTTATTATCGAAAAAGATCAAAATAAATAGATGAACATTCCAAAAGGTATTTTGCCATAATCGTCATGCTTAAATGCTTCATGCTTCGTCCAAGAATATATTTACAAGAAACATCGTATAAAAATATGTTTATAAGAAAAACTTTTACAAGGATGTGTTTGTAAGAAACATTTTACAAGAATATATTTGTAAGAAACATTCTACAAGAGTATCTTTACAAGAAACATTTTATAAAAATATGTTTATAAGAAAGATATTTATAAGAATAGATTTGTATGAAACATTTTACAAAAATATATTTACGAGAAACATTTTATAACAATATGTTTATAAGGAAAACTTTTACAAGAATATGTTCATAAGAAACATTTTACAAGAATATATTTGTAAGAAACATTCTACAAGGATACCTTTACGAGAAACATTTTATAAAAAAGATTTTTACAAGAATATGTTTAGAAGAAACATTTTGCAAGAATATATTTGTAAGAAACATGTTACAAGAATACATTCGTAAGCAACATTTTCTAAGAATCATTTATAAGTATATATTTACGAAATTTTTAGTCGTTTTCAGAAATCGATTAATTGTGAATATTATTGTATTTAATTCTGGAGGGAGACGAAGCAACGAACATTTGATTAAACGGCCCGGCAACGAACGCTTTCTCAAGAGTATAATGGTGTACAGTCCACGCAACTAATTTCAAGCAATTGTGGGACAAGAATCAACGAGCAGTGTCCATACTGGGTATGGTATCAGTGACTGTTGTCCGAGATTCGCCAAGATGCTCCGCATAATACTGGCATTTATAACAGCACCGTATCTACCCCTTCCGCGGCAGTCTAACCATCGTGGTCTCTCTTATCGGAGCACGAATGTATAATAAGTAGCGTCACAACCCCCGTGCGTTCACGTGTTTGATCTATGATCTTCCGGCGATCGTATCTGGCCACGATGTACGTGGAAGGATAGACTGCGGGGAGGAGAGAAAGATTCGCTTTAGAAATGCTTCATAGTTATGTACTAGTTTCACGAAATCACAAGAAACGATTAAAATATATCTCTAAATCTGTGCCTAACGAATGGACTTCCAGGAAATGAAAACAATTCGCATCGAATGAAAAAATAAACGACACCATCTTTATGAAATTTATACAGCAATTCTATGTATTTGTAAGTTCACAGACATGTGAAACTAAATTGTTGTAGTTTATTTACAGCTTTGTTTCGTTTTCTACAGACCAACAATCAGTTTGTTCGTTCGTACACATTCGACTGCGGATATTTGTAGAAAATAATCATTTTCTGCGTTTATTCCAAGAAACCAGTCATTTTATTTCTTAATTTAATAATTTTATTGGGGCAATATTAATATGTATATTGATACACTTCAATTTAGTAAATCTTACTATTGTTTCAAATTGCAACTACTCATTTTTTTCATTCTACGTCATTTTTACTACTCATTTCCATTTCAATCCTAATACAGCTTTTCTTAATTTTTTCATTGACCAAAATCAAGGTTTCCATCAAAGCCTATAAAACGGCTACAAATAATGGTAACACCCCGCGAATTTTTTAATAAAATTAAGGACGTAATTTATTAAAAAGAGAAATAAATAGGTAAGTTTGGATTTGGTGTTCCGCAAATTCAGAACCAGATCCAGACAAATTTGCCTACTTTATTGTAAATTTTTTTACTGAAGACTGAATCTTATTAAATTGAATTAATTTATTTTCTTCACAATAAAAAGATGGCGTTCATCGCGCAAAATTGCATGATTTACATCGCCCAACATGTATCGTATACGTGGTTGCCCTGCTCAAAATTCGCCAGCTGCATGTTCGAGTTTCACCATCGGAAGTAAATATGTATAGTTTCAATCCGGGAGTAAATCGGTGGCGAAGATTATATCTCGGCAGCATTTGTTAGAAAGCATCGGCGGGACTGTTAAGTTAATAACGAGCGTTTATTTAAAGCCGACGTAGCCGCGATTCATCAGTGCTCTCCATTGTATGTATACAGGACGTCATAACACTGCGTTCCAAGCGAATTAATGGCCGTTCCCTTCATTTTACGCGCGTCTGCTGAACATCATAGTCGATCTTTACTTACTCGTCGTGTTCATATTCTAATTTCAAAGATAACAGCAACTCGAAATTCTCGTCCTCGTGGATTATTTTATGAAATTCAAAATTATGTAATAATTATATACAAATAATATTATTATATATTATTATATACAAATTATATACAAAATAAATGTAACCCCTTGCCCTACAATATCGTGTCAGACTCGTGATGAAGATTCTGAACAGAGTCTAATAAATATTTGTAGGATGTTATTAATAGACATTATTTCTTTATGCAACAAATTGGAGTGAAATAGAAATGTATTTTCTCTCTTGATGCGGTTAATAAGTTGAAAATAATATAATTGTATTTTCAATTTCTTAGTATGTTTTTACCGTGTTAAGTTACACCTACTCATTTTGGTCATAAATGCATAAAATCCGCTGTCTAGTTATTAATTACCTTTAAATTAGATGAAATTCTATTTTGGTTTCGTTAATGTAATAGTTATTGGAGCACATGTGGGGCCTACACTGTAGGCATGCAATAGATATAAATTTTCTCCTGTTTTTAGGAAATTACGAACTACAAAGAAAGTTCTAATCACTGAAACCGTAAAATAAATCGTACGGCAAGGGGTTAAAAGTTGAATGGACAGATTTTCTACGCTAATTTCGAAAAAAACATCTTTCAGTTATTTTAGTCAATTTAAACATAGTATGTACACATTGTTAAATTTTATTTGACATTTTAGACAAATATTAAATCAAGATTAATCTACGCAAAAGAGTGTACTAAAAAATATTTATATTAGTATACTAAAAAGACATAGGTTATATGAAATATTGACTCCTTTACTTACAATTATAAATAAAATCGCGTGATCAGTTGATCTTAAAACTTCAACGTGTTCGTGGAGAATTGAGAACATTGAAATAACTATATTCGTATTATTATATTATAAAAATATAGAATATATTGTTTCGATAATTTCTATCCTCCACGAACACGTTGAAGTTTTAACTGGTCGCGTTATTGTTGTTTTTCGAGTGTGCGAAACCTTTTTTCCCCTGTCAAAGCAGATTTGGAAAATAAGAAGAGACGGTGATTGATCGAACTCATTTTAACTATCGGTTATGATTCCTAAGATCGTTCGAAAGTAATCGGTTCGGTTCCCTATACTTTCCCGCAGCAAAATATTATAATGATCAGGTATCCCGACGCATGTCGAGATGAGACGCGTGTCTACCGTGTGTGAGTTAAAGGACTCGTTAATATCACGTTGTCACACGATTCAGAAATGCGCAGCGGCCTTTCTATTAATCTCGCCAATTATATGTATAAACTCGTAGCCCCTAGCTTTTCATGTTCGATCCATCTGTTACCCCTTTTAAATTGCTATGCGATATCGCAGAAATCGAGCAAAAAGTTCCAGTTCCATCAACAGATGAGGGGATGCGAAAAACGAAATAAATTATGGTGGTATAACTACAAATTTCAGTAAATTTATTTATGAAATTAGGACAGCAGATATATTCTGTTATCACAAGATGGCAGATTTTTATAGGTACGCGACGTATTCGACAAAACATAAGCTTTCATATTCAATGTTATAAATAGACTGCGGATCTTTATGCAAAATAAAAAATGTTCGCATTGATTGCAAGACACAGGAGCGAAATAAAGAGTTCTTTCTTCTTTTAATTATTTGAGCAAGCTGAAACGAATACGCTGACGTCTTTAAATCTTTTTAATGTGTCCACTGCTTTAAATTGTGCTTACCCATTTTTGTCATAAATGCATAAAATCCGCAGTCTAATTGTAAAGCATTGAAGAAAGTATTAGACATATCTCAATTCATCTAAGTAAAATAAAAAGCAAATAAATTCCGTAAATAACATACACGATACATATTACTTGTATATGGTTGGAAAAATAGTTCATTGATAGCATTATGCGATTTTTGGAGAAAAGTGTGGCGCCTAATCAACTCACTACTCGTTGACAGTAAAAGAAGTGGAAAGTGGAGATTACAATCCTGTAAATGTGAGTGACGAAACAATTCAATTTTCACCGTAATACGTTTCTTGATAAACGTGTAATTTAATGTTGATGATTGCGTTGATTACAATGGTGCTTGATGAATAAATTATCGTTGCTGATAAAAATTGAACATGTCCATGTGCAGCAACCTTGTACCTAATTTATTGCATGCTGAAAATTGTCGCGTAACTGGAGGCACAGTTGAGCTTGCATGCTCCGCAACTGCATTGACTTTTGAAAGAAGATATAGTGCCGCCTCTTATTGTTAGCCTAACCTTCTAGAGGGGAAGTTTCTTCCGTAGCCGACTTGCTGCCGCCTCGGTGACGAGGCGTGGGTGCCGGCTGCAGTACGCGGGTGTGTAAACATTTCAAATTAGTATTCAGATGCGCAGCTGTTGACTGTTCGACGGCTCGCTTTCGAGGGCTTCCAAGGCTTCGTTTAATTGTAAGGAACCAGATGCCCTCTTCCTCTTTTTCTGTCCACTCTTCAACCCCCTCCGCGGCCAAACCCCTATCCTCCACCACCCCCCGTGATCGGCCTTCACGTATGGTTTCGTCTGCAATGGATCCGTGCATGTCGTGTACGTCGTTCGACACCGTGTCCACTTCAACCCCCTAGCGGCGTCGCATTACCGTGCGACCCCCCCTTTATTGGCAATTGCCCCCTTGGTTTCATGGTATTTCATGAAACTGAGAAATTCCGGCCGTTTCGAGAGAATCGTTAATTGGGTTTGTTCATTCAATGCTCGGCCATGCTTGAAGCTGGGAATTTTTCGAGAACGTGTTAGGGGTTGTTTTAGAAAACCGAGACGTCAGAGGATATTAGGCAAGAGGCTGCCGGCTCCCATTGTCTTTCGTTTTTAAACAAATTCTCCTCGAACTTCTACTCCAGTCTGTTTCTGCGGGACATTTATAAAAAGAAGCCCTTAATACCTTTTATAAACACTTTCACAGCAAATTAGTCTAAGAGCTTTTTTAAATTGTATTTTTATACGTATTTAGATCTGTGATAAAAGCATTTATTGAAAAGGATTCCATAAGAAAAATTAGCAAGACTGGGACATAAATATTAAAATGTATTTGTGATATTACCAAGATCCATATGTTGTATAACGATGACTCTTTTAATATTCTGTGGTGATTTTATGTATTTTGGAAACATGTTTTTTCTGAAGAAAAGTACTAAATGAAGAACATATGTATTATATATTTAGAGTGTCCCGCGTAACTGTCGCCACTTTCGGTAGCCAGATGGAAAAATGTTTGGATAAAAAAAGAAATGTGTTCATGAAGGTCATCTTCATTATTGTAAATGGCACTATACATACATATATTTTTACCACGCTTATATTAGCTTGCCGAGTTGTCGTTGTTGTTATTGTATGCGTCAAATCTTGTAATCGAATTTTAAACCTCTTCCCGATGAGGTAGAGACTTGAAACTTTAAACATAGCTCAGAACTGGATGTCTACGAGAAAAAAATGTTAATATTAACCTTTACACCTCGCCGCGCGACGCTCAATAGTACGTGATCGCGTTCAACGATCCCCACTCCGCGCGCCAGCGCTCCCTACTGCACTACGCGTTCCCACTCCGATTCATCCCCACTCCACTGACCCATTTCGCACCGAAGGAGCTCAGTCAGCATGGTGTTCCGTTCATTCAGTTCCATTTCGGACAATTTCGGACTCCATCAAGAGACGTGCCCTCATTCTATCTCGCGTATTTCCATATCTTGCGTTTCTATATCTTATTATTTCATACCAGAATTGCTATATCTTGCGTTCCATTTAAAAAGGACTAAAAAGTAGAAAATAAAAAAATATATAAAAGGAAACTTTTTAAAAACCACGCTTATCTAAGAATGCACTAAACAGGAGAACATATTTTTATAGACTTTAGTGACTATAAATAAAAGCGTGGAGCGCCCACGAAGATTACGTCAATATAAATTAGCGCTCCACGATTTCATTTATAGTCACTAATGTCTAAAAAAATTATTTTTTCTTTTTCAGTGCATTTTAATATAGACGTGGCTTTTAAAAAGTTTTTTTTTATTTTTTTTTTTTTAGTACATAATAACAGGTAGGCACAGGGCTTTTCTGAATGTCTGTATGTGCAACAGAAAATTAAATAATTATTTCCACTGCTCGATCTGCCCATAATAAATCTCGGTAAATTAAATTGCAAACGTACCGCCGATAAAATTATAGATAACTTCTAGGACAAACGAGGAAACGAACAGTAATTAAAAGTCTGTAAGATCTCTCAGGCTCAGTGTAACTAGTTTCGAACAAGTCCTTACAGGCTGATTAAGCAGTTGAGCGAATATTCAACAAGGGATCGGAGAATATAAGGAAATATATCGTAAAAATGATTTGACCTATGCAGAAAGTGGCTATTTACCGGGTAGCCAAGGCACACTTGAGTCTGTGCGAGGCTATGAAACGCGTTCTCGTTCGAATAGGCGCACACGCCCGCGCAGATGGTTGCACTTGTGCTTGAAAACGCCTGTACATGAGAATACGTGGCCGCGCGTGTGTGTCGGGCTGTGGTCGAGGCTCGGACTGGTTTACAAGTATAATGAGTCTTGCGCGCCGCATAACATTACATCGCTGCTTGCTCGGGATTTAGATTAACTGTTTACATGAACAGCGGCGAACGGAGAAGCCGGCCGATTGCCATTGCACCGGATAGAGCATATACGGGCCGATATAGAGCTTGTACTCTGCGTTTCCCTCCCTCTCGATTCTGGTGAAACTAATCATCTCTATGTACTGCGCTCTGTTTGCGCGACGAGATCTAGCAATTAAGGGGCCCTTCCAGTTTCGAATCTCGTTTTTAACCTATTTAAACCCCCATTTTCTTTTTCAGAATTATTTAGGAAAAGCTACCATCTCCTCTGATCTTCCAGATTTTTCCGACCCATAATTATGCTGATATTTCCCATTTCCTGAAATTTCTAATTTTATTTTCGATAATTGTTTCAAGAAAGCTAACCTAACCTAACCTGTTTAAACCCCAATTTTCTTTTTCGTAATTATTTAGGAAAAGCTACCATCCCCTCTCATCTTCCAGATTTTTCCGATCTATAATTATGCTGATATTTCCCATCTCCTAATATCTCTAATTTTATTTTCGATAATTGTTTCAAGAAAGCTAACCTAACCTAACCTGTTTAAACCCCAATTTTCTTTTTCGTAATTATTTAGGAGAAGCTACCATCCCCTCTCATCTTCCAGATTTTTCCGATCTATAATTATGCTGATATTTCCTATCTCTTGATATTCCTAATTTTATTTTCGATAATTGTTTAAAGAAAGCTAACCTAACCTAACCTGTTTAAACCCCAATTTTCTTTTTCGTAATTATTTAGGAAAAGCTACCATCCTCTCTGATCTTCCAGATTTTTCCGACCCATAATTATGCTGATATTTCCCATTTCCTGATATTTCTAATTTTATTTTCGATAATTGTTTCAAGAAAGCTAACCTAACCTAACCTGTTTAAACCCCAATTTTCTTTTTCGTAATTATTTAGGAAAAGCTACCATCCCTTCTGATCTTCCAGATTTTTCCGACCTATAATTATGCTGATATTTTCCATCTCCTGATATCTCTAATTTTATTTTCAATAATTGTTTGAAGAAAGCTACCACCTTCCACTTTTCCAGTACTTTTGAACCCCTTGTTAACCTGATATTTCTAATTTGATTTTTGATCATTATTTAGGGAAAACTACCACCCAATAGATCTCACAAATTAAAGTCATCGTCACTCATTTTGGTGCGGTGTAAGTGTTAATATACTATGACTATCCTCTTAAAATAGGGTCTGTTCGAAATTAAAAGCAAATTTGTTTGGTTGTTATTAGCTGAAAATGTTGAAAGTTTTGTTATATTTCAGATAATCCCAGTTTCAAGCATACTTACGGATAGGCAGAATGCAATTGAAAGGTAAATGGAGCCAATAGTATCTGCGAAAAGCAAGATTACGCGACATTATTAAAGCGAGATTACGGGACAAGGTTACGCAATTATGTTACAAGGTGGACGAGCTTTATGCGTAAACGATTTCAAAACAAACAATGGAAAATAGCCGGGAGGAGGACTTCCCTCTGCTATTACCTAACATCAACTTCTTGTTTGGAACGTTACTTTTTATTTACATTAACTTGTTTGTTGGATCCATGACTGTGTTGTATAATACTAAACGTATCAAGCACTGAGAATAACTGGAAAGCATTGCCTTAAAAAAATGACTAGATGTTCCAATAAGGAAATTAGTATTCACAACAATATTATTCTTTCGTAAATGCACTTTTATATTTAATTTCAATAATTATGGAACCAGTCGTTTGACAATGAAATTGAAATGGTCTTGCATGCCTGAATACGTGCTCCTCATAAAGAAAATTAAGTTGTCCACGATTTTTAACAAGTTTTTAAAGTTAATTGCCTCATACGAATGTTAGAAACTGTTCCTTTACTTGATGTGTCTGAGATAATTGATACGATAAATTGACTCGAGCAAAGACTGCAAAACATTTTACATGTTCCAACTGTAGATACTGGCTAGCTAACACTGACTGCTTCGAACCATAATAATTTGCGAAGTCGGGGGAAGTAGGAAACGATGCTTGCGTAATTGTGCAGGGGAAAGTATGCTGAAAGTATACCGCTTCGCAAAAATGCGGGACTACTTGGAATGGGAAACATATTCATAAAATTGTACAAAATCCGGAATGCACGAGGAACATTAGATTTTAATTAACGAAACTGATTTTTAACGCTGATATCAATGTATTCGGATGCAGCCATTAACTTGTCTTTAATATCTCGAGCATGTTCCCCTTGGCAAACATTCTTGGATACTTTCTTAGCTAATTATAAACTATTTAGAATATGCTTTAAAATCATCTGACGACTACAATGTTATTAAATTTTAGATATTGACATACGGGATGAATCACTAAACAGAATAGGTTAGTTTCCTTGGAAAAACTATATTTCTTAACGTTTATAACACTGGAATTACTCGATCAAAATTTTTCCATTTGCATCCACTGATAACCTATTCAACAAAATTTCATTTTACATTTCATTCGACCTGTTTTTCATTTAATCCTGCACTGGATCCAAACAGTATTTAAAACTGTAAAAATATAAACTAGGACACATTTTAAAGCTTCAACTTTCCACTTTCGTAAAATTGTGATCATTCTCCTCTAAAATATTTTCATATGAAGTAACTGGTGGGAGAAACAGATGACCCGTATACTTCCTACAATTCAAACGGCAGTAACAATTTTCAAAAATTTCTTTCGTAAATCAAACCACCATGGATTCCAAGATTGAAGCCCTCTCTTTGCAACCACTTGACACTTTCCCTACATAATTGTTGCTACATTACGTAAAACTGCTACTAGTAAAACGAGCATTCAATGAGGAATTCCAAGAGGATTCAAAGAGAATTAAAACTGTACAATTGTTGCTACGTTACATAAAACTGCTATTAGTACAACAAGAGTTCAATGAGGAATTCCAAGAGAATTTAAAGAATATTAAAACAGTACAATTTCAGTGATCTCGTAGAACCAAGGCTCTTCTTACACAATTGTTGCCATATTACATAAAACTGCTACTATAAAACAAGAATTCGATGAGGAATTCTAAGAGAATCCAAAGAAGACTGAAACAGAACAATTTCAATGATCTCGTTGAACCAATCCTTGACTGAAGGCTTTTCTTACACAATTGGTGCTACATTACATAAAACTACTACTATAAAACAAGAATTCAATGAGGAATTCCATGAGATTATTAAAACTGTGTAGTTGTTGCTACATTACATAAAGCTAGTAAAACAAGACTTCAATGAGGAATTTCAAGTGAATTCAAAGAAGACTGAAACAGAACAATTTCAATGATCTCGTTGAACCAATCCTTGACTGAAGGCTTTTCTTACACAATTGGTGCTACATTACATAAAACTACTACTATAAAACAAGAATTCAATGAGGAATTCTAAGAGAATCCAAAGAAGACTGAAACAGAACAATTTCAATGATCTCGTAGAACCAATCCTTGACTGAAAGCTTTTCTTACACAATTGTTGCTATATTACATAAAACTGCTACTAGTATAACAAAAATTCAATGAGGAATTCCATGAGATTATTAAAACTGTGTAGTCATTGCTACATTACATAAAGCTAGTAAAACAAGAATTCAATGAGGAACTCCAAGAGAATTCAAAGAAGACTGAAACAGAACAGTTTCAGTGATCTCTTAGAACCAATCCTTGACTGAAGTGTTAAACGACAAGACCAAGGGTGAAGAAAAAAAGCAAGTACAGTGGACAACGATACGAAAAGATCGCTAAATTGTTGAAAGCACGTGCGTCTACGGTATCTGGCGAGCGTAAATAATACTAAATCCAGTTCTCCGAACAAGATCAACGGAACACAAAAGAAATATCGAAATTTCAGGGCAACCGTTTTCCATTCTCAGATAGTTCAAAGCGTAAACATGGCGGCGGGAAGCGATCAATCCACCTTGATGCGGAGCGTTATCAACACGAGCTTTCAAAGGCTCGTAGTACTTTTTATCGGGAAAAATATCACCGGTTCCCGTTCCTCTGTTTCATTCAGTCGACAAGAGCTGTCGAAGCTGCCTTTACCGGCTGTTTCGCTTCCCTTAATCGTATCCGTGTTGGAATTTGCAATTATGTCGAACGATTTCGCATCCTTAATTCGCGGCGCGGCGCGGGTGCCCCCTTTGAAAACGGACACCCGGTGCATCCACGGCCTGTATTGAAACGTTCGCATTCACGTGTGCATACCGGGCTCTCTCTATCTCTCTTTTGCTCTCTCTCTCTCTCTTTCTCTCTCGCGATGCACATCGGTTGCACATCCGACGGTGATGGTAGGGGCCCCAGTTCATATTCACCGAGTACATATGTTTTTTCGCGCAATAGGAACGGCAAAACCGCGCCAGGGGTCGAATTCAAGCTGCGCTGAATGGAACATATTAGTATCGTTTCTTCGACGTTTGAATTTGAAAGCGATGGGATATCGAGGATTAAACATGAGAGCCAAACTAGCCGCCGTAAAAGGACGACCGGCTCGCATCCACGAGCGCCGATAGGCTGCCAAATAAGAATATATTATTTTTATCCTCCGATTGCGGTGAACCTCTGCGAGCCTCATTCAGATATCGAAACGAACATCTTTCGTTTTCTCCAAATTTTCTGTGTGAATTTATGCAAGGTGATCGCGTAGAAGAGACGCCATCTTTGTACATTAGGGAGAAAAGACAATTTATACGTACGATTATTTTCACCTTATCAATTAACGATTCACCTTATCACAGTTTATTTTCACCTTATATTACAATCTCGTTAGTTTCAGGCTTAATAAATTGATATTTAGTGGCATTCGTTTCGTGAAAATCATTTTTAAGTGATTCCATACCGCCAAGATCATGGCGATGACCTTCGTGGCGTTTCACGTGTCAAGGATGTTTACAAACATCTTGTTAAAGAAGCATCAGCGGGTGAATTTCAATGGATCCAGCCATCGATTTCAGGATACTTTATTTCTGTTGCTTTATTTTTAATACAGCAACAGGTACAATTTAAATGTTCATTGTAAGTGAGACTTAATGATCAAAGACGTCGTGAAACCATGATGAACCAAAAAAGGTAAAGATTGTTTTAATTCTGCACTTTTGCGAGGTAACTATATTTTATAAAACATCAAACTCATCAATTCCTAATTTTCTCGGACCTGTACAATGATATAAAAGTTACTGTGACAGCAAAATAATTAGTAAGGGTTAAACTGTAAGGGTTTAACACGTCGCCGAAACAATACGTTTCTCGCAAGCAGCCCGATCCCGCATATAACCTTTCGCAATTGGAGACGTAGAGTATAGAGCGTTCCGTAGGTCCTAATAAAACGCCGTGACGAATGTCAGCGTACAACAATGGCCGTAGAAGCACCTTGCGACCCGAAGGGTGGCGCACCCCCTACACACGCGTGCCTGTCAGCTCACGCGTGCGTTTCTGGTCCTGGAGGGTTGGAAAAAGGGTGGCGTTACAATCCTCTACAGGACCTTCGCACGTGGACATTCTCAGCTTACCGAGACAAATCCGCGATCCTGCATGCATAAACTATTAAGCCGTTCGAAATTTATGAAAATGCATGTCATTTTCCGCTGTTTAGACCCGGTGCCAGCCGTCCCTGTCGCCCGCGGAGAATTTACCAGATCCGCTGATTTATTGGGCGACTCCATCCCACGAATCTTGATTCGGGATCAACGGATTTGATTAAGAACCGTGTCGGAACGAGGCGATTTGAAATTCAGCGATAACGCGCACGCATAAACGGCCGTGATTCGATTTTGAGGACGGAGTTTCGGGCTAACCTCTTCTCGGCTGAGAAAGTAGTCATTTTGCAGTTTGAAAATGGAGAAGTTATGGAAATTATTTCCAGCTTGTTCTTTTGAATGATTCAATTGTTTTTATTCCGGTTTGTAGAATTTATATAACGATTAAAAATGGAGGAATTATTAAAGTTATTTCCACTTTGTTGTTTTTAGATAATCTCATTAATTGGCGTCGTCGTTCAGTAATAATTATACAATGTTTCTAAGGGATGGAGAATATAAATTCTTAAATATATAAACTGCAAAGTTTGATTTATTTTAAGTCGATAGAAGCGAGAACACTTGGGTAAGCAGAATTTGTCTCTAGCGTTACAAAGCTTGAGCTACATTCTAATTTGTTATGTTTAAATTATTAGCTATTTATACTTGGCCGAATAAGAGGAGCAATATCAACGTCGTCGTTAAAGGCGTCTCTTTAAAATATTATCGACCAGCAAATCTAAGAAAATCGAACGACATTTCGTTTCAATTTCTCATAAGCTGGGGATCTTTATGCAAAGTAAAAATTGTAAGTAGAATTCGTCTTTAGTGTTACAAAGCTTGAGGTGCATTCTAATTTCTTACGTTTCAATTATTAGCTATTTATACTTGGCCGAATAAGAAGAGCAATATTAATGTCGTTAAAGGCGTCTCTTCAAAATATTATGGACTACACAAATCTAATAAAATCGAACGACATTTTGTTTCAATTTCTCATAAACTGAGCGTCTTTATGCAACGTAAAAATTGTCCAAGTCAATTTTACAAAACGGAAGTGAAATTAAAATATACTCTTGTAATAGTTCTAGGAACAATTGTGAACAATTCTTCTAATGTGTTTAAAATTTTTATATTTTTGTTGTGGATGCATGAACTCCGCAGTCTACTCGTCATAAAAATTAGAATGTTATGTAATGTCGCGTCCCCTGAATTTGCATACAACAACGACAATCTACATAGGCATTTCCGATGACAAACGACGCAAACCATTGTCTGCCTTGTAATTTGTCATACCGCGTCGCATTAGCAGCAAAAACCATTCTCGCCTCTCCCCCACTCCCTCTGTCAGCTTGAATGGCCAC
Organism: Lasioglossum oenotherae; assembly: GCA_028455765.1. NCBI lineage: Eukaryota > Metazoa > Arthropoda > Insecta > Hymenoptera > Halictidae > Lasioglossum > Lasioglossum oenotherae. The sequence goes on along the minus strand of CM052300.1, from coordinate 6,637,519 downwards.
GGATTTTACTTTAATCATTCATCGGGCTGTTCCGAAAGTGTTCGACTTCGAATCCCAGCGCCCCATGGGTCCCGGCGAGTAACACCCTCATCTCCATACCGATTTCACGGTTGTCACGGGTCCCCGTTAAAATGCTCGGCCAAATATTTATGAAGATGTAACCGTTATTTTGATAAGCGGCCTCGATTTGATATCGGTGTACCCTTTCTCCTTTCACGGCACGGGCTTCCTGGAAAAAAGCTCGAGGGGGTCGAAAGTGCGAATATAAACGCGTCCACGCGACTCCCCCGGGGCCGCAGCCAAGATCCGACTGCTGTTTCAATATTGGGGTGGCTGCGAACAGGCCAGGCACGCATTAGATCCGTTAGGGGTGTCGTCGTCACGGATTTCGGAACGTATTCCAAATAAACTTGTATCATATAGTCATTTCTGAAGATTTCTCATTCTCGTTCCTCGTTCCTACTGGCTAGATGGAAAAATAGTGCGCTTTTTACCACGTTTTTTTTTATGTTTACATCACTTTTGGAGAAGCGAAGGTGATCTTCGGAAAACGTGAGACAATTTAAGTGAATGCTTTAATGATTATAAGAATATCAACCATGTCAACATTTCTAAAATCCATTAATTTGTTCCACACTATGTAATCATTATATATGTATAATTGTTACTAACTGATTTTTCCACAATATACTTGTAATTAATTCTAATTTTAAGAATCTAAATTTGTATTTCACATGTTACAATTCTTGTGGTCGCTAACGACCTAGATGTTGATGCGACCTTAAATAAATAATTGAAAAAAAACGTGAGTCAAGAAAACTTCACTCATGTGCAACACAATAACTTCCAAGGTCAGAACATTTCCTAAGATTGTATTGGGTTGTGTTATAAATTCCCGCGTCTTTTGTGTTTTACATATAATATACTGTCTGTCTGTTTGTAATGGCATCAACTGAGAACGGCTGATCGTATAAAACTGGGGTTTGAGCCATTAGACGCAGCGTTTCTTCGGAAAGGTTTATGGAGAAATCCACATTCGAGAAAGTCCATTCGTTCAAAAGTCGTGACGCCATTAGTGACCAAAGACGACTTTTTCGCACTATTTTGGGCACGTTTCTGCTTATAACTTTTGGATTTGTTTATTGCATGTGGACAAAATCGCGGGTACAGTTAGTTAAAAATGAATATCCAGTAACTAATTATTATACATTTGAATGAGCACAATAAACATTTATGACAAAAATGAGTAGGTGTAATCTAGAACAATAAAAGCATTAGATGAATTTTAAAATACTATTATATCCATTTCCAACATAAATATTAAACATATTAATATAGATAGTAAATTCCTGTTTCACTCCAGTTTGTTGCAATTCCCACACTATAAAACATTTACAGAATATTAGTAATAACAACGCCTAAGATGGTTAACTACAAGAAGAGACACTTCTTCTTGTAGATCTGTATAAATTTATGAAGAAAAGCTTATGAATATCAGATCTTTCTGCATTTCTGAAGAAATTGGCTAGGTGAAACATAAAACAGTGAAAAATTAGAAGAATCTAAAAATAATGTCACGTTGTTTTTAGGCGTAAAAGACTTATTAGGGAATGAAATAAATTTTTATTTGTCTCCTGCTGCCCTCAATCGCTGGTGTCGATTAATTACAAACATGCCAGGTAATTTGATCGGTGAATAATTGAGAATTAAAGTTTGAAATCCCCATTTATTTCAAGCGTCCTAGCAATTCGACAGAAAGGCACAAGGACATAGGGATCTAGGTGCACGGTAGTGCACCAGCCAAGTTCTTGCACTACCACCTTTTACACGAAACAACTTCGCCGTTTTTTAGAGGCTTATAACTCGGCACTGGAGGCAGATGGAGAAATGTAATTTCGTACACTTGTTAAATGCTATCTTGTCTCAATATTGACAAAACATTAATGTTCCAACATTAGTAGGTTCCGAGATATAGGACCTCAAAAATCGCTAAATTTGTCACTGACTGACTGACTGACTGACTGACGGACCATCAAAACCTTTTGGGTACTTCCCATTGACCTACAAGCTTGAAATTTGGCACACAGGTCTACCATAACAAACGTTCGAAGGAATAATTGTCAAAGTTTAAAATTTTACACCTTAAAAGGGTGGTATTGAAAAGAAACATTACGAAATAAGTACGTAGGATAGAACATAGCAGCATAACATATATGTATACGTAAGTGTACGTTTTATTAGCTTCGAAGTTGCAATAAAGAATGATGAAAAAAACCATCGCTCTCACGTAAACAATAATAAAAACTACACCGAGCATCGTCTATAGCAGCGGGGGGCAAACGGATCTGAGCGTCGTCAGCAGAGTGTTAATCTTCGATTCAACAAAAATGGATGAAATCCCAACAAAAAACATTCTGTAAACAGGAGCCAAGTTCTTGTGGCCGTAAAAAGTTGTGAGATCAAACAAAATACGGCCAAGTTCGTTAGCTTAGAAATAGCTCTTGCAATACTGAAAAAGCGCATGTAAAAAATTAGTTTAAAAGAACGCTATTTAATTTTTAATGAATTATACGAAGGGCTGAATTATTCAAACTTGGCCGCTACCTAACATCTTTTATGGCCATTGGTTTAAAAAGTAACGGCCAAGTTTGAATAATTCAGCCCTTCGTATAATTCATTAAAAATTAAATAGCGTTCTTTTAAACTAATTTTTTACATGCGCTTTTTTCAGTATTGCAAGAGCTATTTCTAAGCTAACGAACTTGGCCGTATTTTGTTTGATCTCACAACTTTTTACGGCCACAAGAACTTGGCTCCTGTTCACAGAATGTTTTTGTTGGGATTGTATTATACATGAAGACACGCGACTTAGGAGATCAAAAAACCGAACCGATCCTTCAAGACGTTCTTCAAACTCGTCCATAGTAGTACAAATTAGCGTGGCCGACGGTGTTCAAAGCGACGGCGACATGCGTGCACGTTCGCGAAAGCGCCAATCAGGACTCAGGAGCCTAGCCGGCCTCCTCCGTGGTTCTGTCTGCGTACCTGGTGCCCAGGCTGCTAATACACACGTTCAAAATTTTTCACCGGCCGATTCCATTTCTGTGTTGTTTCCTTTCTCCTCTTTCCTCCTCCTCCTCCTTCTCCTCCTCCTCCTCCAACCACCCTCCGCCCTTCTCCTCTCACCTCCTTCTTCACCCACCCCCACCATTTTTGCCGAGAGAGTCGGCCTGTTCCGCACTCAGAGAACAATGCCCGAGATCCGTCGCGGATAAATCGATTTTTACGCGACATAACTTTCATACCGTCCGCCCTCGCTCGCCACCCCCGCTCCTCGCCCCGCGCCTCACCTGTCCAGCCATGTGAGCGTATAGTTACTATCCAGCCAACAGCTACCAGTTGTAGCCGACTCGAGGCGTGAACCCCTGGATGAAGTTATGCTACGTTTCCACGGGATTAGCAAAGCTAATTCGGGCGTTCTTCAGCGTTCAGCCGGCCCCCGGAACGGTAACGTTCGTTCGTGTGTCGCAACGCCTTGGGACCGGAAGACGGCCCCCGGGCGTTACCGTTCGGGAATTCCGAAATTTCGACACCGCTGTTACGGTAGAGCCTCCCACAACTGAACTAATAGGCATACAAAGGGGATAGCAAATTTCGTTTATTTAAATAAAAATCAAGGGAACTTACAATTTGTATAGCATTGGGTTGGCAAATAAGTTCGTTCGGTTTTTGTGATTTATTCCAATCTAAAAATCCGAACGAACTTATCTGCCAAACCGATATTTAATCAAACTTTCTGGACGCTATGTCGCATACGTTTTCCAACGTAAATGACTGTGTTGAATTAAATTTTTGTGTTGTGACTTGGTGCTTTTTTACACATTAACGCACTGGATACGTCAACGTCATGGTTGTCAACTTTATTGCTGTTTATGAACAAACTTTTCGTCAGCATTAGAAGCAGCAAGTCGTGTTCAGAATAGCTGTGCTGAACCAGAGTTGTGCTAATTCAATTACGAAATTGAATTATATTGTATTTCAATTATATAGGAATTCATATACGTCGTAACTGAATTACATAATTCAAACCTTTCAATTAATTCAATTACTAAGTATTTTAATCAGATGTGTAATTGAAATACAATATAATTGAAATACTATATAATTGAAGTACAATATAATTGAAATACAATATAATTAAAATACAATATAATTGAAATATGTACAATTTAATTAAAATGTATGTATTTTATAATTTACTCCAATTGCAATTACGAATTACATTGTTATTTAATTGAACGAAGATCTGAATTATAAATTACAATATGACTGAATTACAATGTAATTCAATTACTTTGTAATTATAATTCCTGGAGTAATTCAATTGTAATTCTGCACAGTTCTGGTTGAGCAAAAATATGTCCTAAAATGTTTTATTGTGTTCCTTATTATTGATTCGTTTTTAACTGAATTGCCAAATCTGATTGCTTAAATATATCTAATTTGTTGGAGAGTTAATGTAGCTGGCAACTATACCTTTCTAACGGTATAGATTTTTCAGCGTACTTCTCATCCTATAAAATTTTATAGCTGAAAAACAAAACGTGTTTCAACTTTCAACCTTTACGGCGACGGTTTCTCGGTTATTTAAGAGTTTTGGCAGATTTATGGTCCAGGATTTTAAACATGGTAGCTGTTTTTCAGAAGAGATCTTACACACACGTTCCGAAAAAGCAAACTCGAGAAAAATGCATTCGAAATTTGTGCAAAAGGATCTACAGTGCAATTTCGAGCGTCTGACCCATATTCGGTTGAACGCTTTTAACGACGACAATTTTTCGAATTTCAGGAAACCCCTCAGGGTTTTATTTTCAAAGATTTATTCGCACACTCGATAAAATAAAAACGTTGTTATTTAAAACTCTTATTTACCGTCAGTTCAGATGAATTGAACATCACTTTTTCATAAAAATATCTAGAGAAGATCTGTATATTTCATTTCGAAAAAGAATTTTTCAGACAATTCTTTCCAGATCCGAATTTGTTATTTAAGAAGCGAAGTGTAAATATTTCTGTGAGAGTTCTTCAATCCCTTCAAACTAACTGGGCTTTATTCAAATCGCCACAAGCAGGAAAAAATAGGTCTCTAAATATTTCTAGCATGCGGGCTCAAAAGCATAATGGAAATAACCACAACTGTTTCAATTTCTTGGAAGGGTTATGAAGAACCTTTGTTTCAAATAACTATTATGTGAAAATGAAATTTACTTTTCTTACTGATTTCATTCTCATATTGATTCTATAAATGTTACTTTTCTGTAATTGTTTCTGTAATTGATTTCACTGAATATTGCAGCTCTAGATTACTGTACATTTTGTACAAAATGAGAAGAAGAGAAACATATTTAATTAAACGTATTATTGATTTCTAACAAAGCATTGAAATAAATATAATAGGAAATTAATAAATAGAAGTTTCAATTTCTTGTTTTCAAGTCCGACTTCATCGTAGATATATAATGTGCAAAAGGAAATATAAAAATACAATATAATAAACGAATTCATGCATAATAAAATTCGTCAGATGTTCTGTGCTTGTTTATATATTTAAATGCAAAGTAAATTGTCATTGTTCGGAATAAAGATTCTGCATAACTGTTTTAATCACAATTTTTATGACAATTCTAAATAGTTATTTTTAGAACCGTTTCGAACCCTGGCAGATAATAGACAGTGAAATAGATAGTGAAAATAGCAATTCAAACATTAAGAAAAATTGACCCCATCAATATATAATTTTTTAACATACTAAAATCATTAAAGGAATTTTTTATTTGGCTCGTCTTAATTGCAACTGATGCAGACTATTTTCATTTTGATTAATATAATCTAGATCATTCGTATATTACAGTATATTACAAATTCTCAAGTATACTAATCGCGGAATGAGAAATTGAAATTTTACAATTTCAAAGCGAATACATAAATGTGTGTGTGTGTGTTTTCTATGTAAATAGTAAAAACCTTGATCAGCTTCCGCGAGTTCTAGCTTCACCGAAAATTGCTAGTCTTTATGCGGCGAGGTCACGACTCCGGATTGGGGGGCAACAATTTATGGCAGCTCGAAGCCCATGGCGAACGAAAATCTGGCGTCCATATTGGACCATCTATATTTATAAGATCTATATCGCCGAGCACATCAAGATCCACCAACTCGGGACTGTGCTCTTTGACCCACGAAATTATAATACATCTGCTCAAAAGTTATGCGTCCTTCTAGCCTAACAGCGAGCATCCGAAAATCTAACTGCGCTCATCCGGCACGTCGATTCCTTTAATTTCTCGATTTACATAATTGCTGGGGAGGTCTGTTTATTTTCTCCAACGGCGGAATAAAAATGAGACACGTGCACGTTCCGTTTGCTTGGGAATTTAATAATCCGGGTAATTTCGTTACACACTGTCTCATGAAATTCTGTCAAGTGTGCGAACGATTTACCATTTAAAAAAAAAAAAAAAGAATGGAATAATGCAATCAGAAGTGACAATATTTTTTAATCTTTGAAATAGATCCATTTCATGTAAAATCTTGTTGATTGTAAAAAATTGTATTGATAAACTTGCATTAATAAACTGAACATCTTTATGCAAAATAAAGATGCATTCATTTCAGGACACAGGAAACGAAGTGTCCCTTTCTCGAAAAATGTGTTCATGTTCTCAAATTCTTTTAATCTTTCCATTGTCTCAACTTATAAATAAATAAAGCTCGCAGTCTAGAGATTAACAGCGTTACCAATTTTTATTTTATACATCATGTATTTTTTTTTTGAAAGGCGGTTTAAAAACATCAATGTATCTATTGTTTTCAACTTATTACGCTTTTGCAACTGATACAGACTTGTGTTTGAAGATCCGCAATTATATATATATATATACATATATATATATATATATATATTGTGTGTATATATTGTGTATATATATATATATATACACACACAATATATATTTAAATATATATAATATATATATATATATATAATTATATATTATATATTATATATATAATTATATATATAATATTTATATAAAATATACATACATATATGTATGCATTGATCATAGACCAACTTGACATTTGAATTTTGTGCCCATGCTTTTTTGCTGAAAGCACTGCTGCCTCGAATTGCGACTGACTCCAGAATCCAGAGTCGGAAAATAAGTTCGCCTCGTCGACATTCACATATTTCGATATTATCAATTCAACACGATGCATATGGTTGTCACTCGCCCGCATCTTCTCATGGGGATGTATAATATCCGCTAGTGAATACATACATACATGAATAGACGGATACACGTGTATCTGAATACGTTAATATACGACCAGTGGATCGTGAACGTACGGACTGTGGTATTCGCGAAGTATTGTTTTACTTTCGTCTAAAATATCACAGGAATCATTTCGTAGATTCACTGCCACGCCAGAGCCCACAAAAGTTCTATACATAATCTAAACAACTTATTTAGTAATCATTTTCAAAATAGCAATCAGTTTGGATCAAGTTTGGATTGCTTAATATGTAGATCGTAATAAAAATTATTCTCAAGTTTCATAATAAAATTTTCACCTATGTACAATGACATACATTCTATTACATACATATATTCACACTAATTTCAATAATGTTCAAAACTCCATCATATGTTGCAGGAATAACGATAACTTTCTTGAAAAATTCTTCGAATTCTTATTCATGACTGACACTAAAATTATGGAACAATAAAATATTATTTTAATAATTATCTAAATTATTTTCCATTATTTCATGAATGGGACAAGACTTTTAGCATTTTTATAGACTTACAATATTATAATATATGTCTAAAAAAAACAAGTTCATTGAATAATCCCTCATTTGAAAAAATTTGAGTAGTGTTAATATAGTAGTTTAAAATAATGTTCTTTCTCTTACAGCAAACTAGATGAAACTTAAACTATAATCCTCAAACGTCCACAAAAAATTATAGTTCACATTCACTTATATTTTCGTTTCACACTTTAATTCGACTATGTTTCATAATTCTGAATATAAAAAAATATATTTAAAAAACTGTTTAAAAACCACGCTTATATTAAAATGCACTAAAAAGGAGAAAATAATTTTTTTAGGCATTAGTAACTATAAATAACAGCGTGAAACGCTAAACTATATTGAAGTAATCTTCGTGGGCGTCCCAGGAGTAGGGAGCGCTGGCGCGCGGAGTGGGGATCGCTGAACGCGATCACGTGAATACTACCGAGTGTCGCGCACGAGGTGTGACAGTTAATATTAAAATTAATTTTTTCTCCTGAACGCACAGTTTCTTTCTTTAATTTGTTTTTCTCATATTGCATTGTCATCTAGTTCTGAGCTATGTTTAAAGCTTCAAGTCTCTAGCTCATCGGGAAGTGGTTTAAAATTCGATTACAAGATTTGACGAATACAACAACAACGACAACGACAACTCGTCAAGCTAATATAAGCGTGGTTAGAAAAATATCAGAAATTATGAAACAGTGGTACAGAAATAAAGATGTCCACAGTATCTAACTGGATGAATTTTTACTCGACTAGCGTGTAAAGTTTGATATTTTCAAAGTTCGTATATTATCCCGCTCAGGTTGAAAGAATTTCGTTCGGAACGAAAATAAGTGGTTTTCTTGTGCTAGTAAATATCAGGTAGCGTTTACTCACATCAGCTGTTGCTGATTTTTCCCATCACATTTTGTCGAGTCCCGTAGATGTACGCGGCATTTAAACTCGGCACAAAAAGCAATTGTATTGATTACAATGTGGCACCCAAATGGGGGTGGTTGGTTGGTCAACTCGTGTCGGAGATATTTTAATGATCCGCGTAATGATTATAGTGCGCCTGATAGACACTGACTGCATTGTTATAATGCAAATGCCTCTGTTTGCCGACCGGCTGGGAAAAGTTGTAACCGGTGTTTTTGGAATTTGTTTGATGGCGCTAGTGCTGCTGATATTATCACGATGGTTGTTGCTAATGACATTATCTCGCACGGAGTTCCTCCGCTTTTTCACCCGACAGTCACGGCCATAATTTCTTCATACTAATTACTACACTGCAAATGTTTATGGAAAATAAAAAGTTGTGGCAAGCTGGGGTAAAATAAAAATTCATTTCATCCCTTAATGCTTTGGTTGCATTAAAAATAAATACATACTAATTAAGTACTGTACGCATTTTATAAAAATTTTAGAAACAGAATTGGAAAATTCTGATGTTTTATAATTTGGAGAAGCTGATTGTATTTCTACTTTTTGCTATATTTGTTTGTCTCACTCAATACACTATAAAAAATGGATATATGTAGTTCGCATGATTTAGTAATTTCACTTTTTTTATGTGCTGCCACTTTCCAAAGTATTCATTGTACCATGCTTTCTTTTTTTAATGGTTATAATTAGAAGGCGGATTTTGTGCATTTATGACAACAATGAGTGGGTGCAATTTTAACGGTTGGGAGACTTTTGAGATTCAATGATATTCGAAAACCATTGAAGGATGCAGTTTGCAATTGTTACGAACTATTTTTACTTTATGTAAAAATCAAAACATGCCGGCTGATTCTGTCACATTTCGTTATTTTAGATTTTATTGCACTATGTAGATGTCATATGTATTATAAAAAGGTCATATAATATGTATGTCTACAAAAAAAACCACTTTATTCGTAAAATAATTAATAAAATTTATAAAACATTGAAATATTAGATGTATATATATATATATATATTATATGTATTATGAAAAGGTCATGTAATATAAATATATATACACGTTATATTATAAAAAAGGTCTAACACATTATAAATAATTTTTTTTTTTTGTTATAAATGCATAAGAAACCCGAAGTCTACCGATGACACGCACACATGTTATCCTTTTTGTCCAGTGTCATTCTAGCTTGGAGTTCGCGTAACGATAACGTGTTATCAGAAATAGAAAAAAAAGGCGGTGCAAGTCCTTAGCACTTGAAACGCTTATCGCGTGTTCATTCGTCTCATCTTGAATATGACCAGATGTCTATTGTAACTCAATGTTCACCCTTAACGGCGACAGCTGTTCGAGTGGCGCCGTTTCCATCGCATCGGACGCTCGGTAAATTTTACGGAGGACACGAATTAGGAAACGGCGCAACTAACGCGGCCATCAATTACTATTAGCATTACTTATTTTTGGAAAGACACATATGGTCAGCAGAGGGTGACATCATCTCCTTTTTTTCCCTGTCTCGTCCGCTTATTCGGCCTTCGCATTTATTCGTGTTTTAACACACTCGCGTCGACAACAGTGCCTTCGGTTTAATTTTTTACGGCTAGCACAAGGGGTTACTTGTACATCTAGTAGACAAAACATTTTCAAAAAAAAACGTGCTCTTTGGAATTACTGCATCTTTACGGAACTACTCATCATATTTGAAATTTTAAAGGCAGCATAAGTATTGAAATCAAAATTTATCTTCAGTGCACTCTGTTGTCCTTGTGCAGTTAGCTGAAGTGGTTACATCTAACTGGATAAAAAAGGCAAACTTTGAAATATATATGCTGACTAACATCACGACATTTTTATTAAACTTATTATCCATCATAGTTTAAAGGCAACGTGAATATCTCAATGAAAATTGAATTATAATTTTATAGAAACTTGATGGGTAACAATCCATTGCACACAACTATTGATGTTAGTATTAATTTTGATATTAAAATAGAGAAACGTTGATATTATCTTATTTTAAAGCTCGAATTCATTGTTAAGACGATTTTTCCACCAATAAGTAAAACGTATATGTAAATTATATACACTCTGAAAATTTCATTGAAATTGGTTAATTGATTTACGAGTTATAAACGATCAAAAGTGGTAAATTTTGGAAATCTTGAAAAATTGCAATTTTTACCACTTTTGATCATTTATAACTCGTAAACCAATTAACCAATTTCAATGAAATTTTCAGAACGCATATATGTAATTTATACGAGTTGACCAAACGTATCTTTTAAATTTTCGTTATTGGCCCAGCTAAAAAAGTGGTGAAATCAATTTTTACTATTTTCTTTCGCAATTTCGACCAAACGCATTTTTTCAAAATATTTTTTAGACGTCATTTGCTAAACTAATTCTTCTAGCCTTACAGAGAAATTAAAGAAGTTTAGTCCATTCATAAAAAAGTTATTCTGATTTAAGTTGTGTTGAATCAGTTATGCTCCTTACTGTATGTATTTCAACTTAAGATGTGAATAATAGTAGCAGGTATTGTGTTTATGGAAATTCTAATTAATTATGGATTATATTCATTATTATTACATAACTTAATTTATGTATATTAGTGCGTATTCATATTATCTCTGCATTCGATTCCGCATCCGGAAGTAAAGGAATGTAAAACATTTGTGTAACTTTATTTGATATTGAAACACTGCTATACCCTTGTTATGTGCACGATTGCCACTTCGCCTCTCTCCTGTTTTGCAATAATGCATCGGTGACACGGTGCGTACCGTGATTCGTTGCACTGCGGTTACGGGTGCATTCTACATCGTGGTAACTTGACAAGCAGAATGGTTAAATTGTCTAAATTGCGTCGAATTCGCGATTCTTACTCATTTAATATCTATTAACAATTTCTCACCAACTATAATTCGCTATAGCCAAATCATAAGTACTAAGACAACTCATGCAGATACAATAAAAAAGTGAATTGCAAAGAATATTGAACGTTGCATCGTTTCTTTCCTCAAATTTTCGTGCCAAGTAAGGTTTAGTAATAATTATTGTAGTTATTTAATCTTGACATTATGTTTACTTTTTTAGTTACAGTTGTTCATATTCTTTGTAGCGTGTGCTTTTAATATACGTACATGTATGTTTGACAATTGCATCTATTTTTCTTTGAACAATTAAACATAATCTCGTACAATAAAACGAGGTGTAGTTAAAGTCTTAATTAGCTAAAAGAATGTGAAATTGGTGTTATGTAGAAAAAGCTCTAGCAGTCCATCAGTATTTAAAATATACATAAAATTCTGGAGGAATGTTCAAAGAATAAACACATTCCATGAATTAATTCATATGTTAATACAATTTGTCATTTGAAATTTAATTCTCATTCGATATGTTAAACAAGGTGTTATGCTTATTTCAAGCAGTATCATATCCGTAGTCAGTCTCATGATTGATGGAACATAATCGATGACTGTAAATAACATACAAAATGGTTGGTGGTTAACCATAAAACACTTATCGTTATTAGTGAATAAATGCTTCCCGGTAATAACGGCACACCTTCCCGACAGAATAAATGAAATGGTTTTCAATAACATAATGGGATAGATTTTGTAAAAATTATGTTCTGACTTTTATCTTCACTGACCTTGCCCTTAATACCTAGTTTCACTGAAAATGACCATCAGTTCGCGATTCGATCGATAGAAGCCTCCCACCACTTCGTTTTCTACATGGAGTCAATACTCCTCCGATCGAGATATTCTATATCAGATTACATCTTAATCGAATTAAGTAGATTCGAGGAAGTTAGCTAATTGCGTTATCGCCCGCCAAATGTATTTATAAGGCTATTATATCTCAGAACAAACGAAAGCTCTATTAGACTCACATTATTTATCACTCTTCATCATAGAAAAAATGTATTGTTACGTTTAGCAATGCAATAAATATGTATACAACATGTTCCGTCACTAAAAATACATGAAAAAAAGTCGTACGAGCATCGATGGAAGCATAATCGAATTATTACGAATTTCTGAAATAAATATAAAACAGAAGTTCCACTTCGAATTTCCATTTTTACGAAAAAAATACATACAAAACTCGAGAGTTCGTGAACATTAAATTTGGCATATTGCATATAAATTCTGGTACAATAATAAATATAAAATAGATATGAAAAACAGAAATTTTAGAACGTTTTTACGAAAACCATATACAACATACAAGACTGGAGAATTCATTGCATGTCAATTCTAGCAACTTTGCTACAATAAATACAAAAAACTATCGAGTTAAAAAAGAAAATCATTCTCTTTTAAAAAAGTGAGTTCTATTTATTAAGTACCTTCCTCATCAATAACTGGCTTAATAACGAAGATAATACAATACAAACAATGGAAATAAACAACCATGTTTATTAACAAACTACATAAACAATTTATAATGCAGATGCACTACTGGATACATGTATACATATTATATTTTAATTGCAGATTTCACTAATTTCTGACAAAGCTGAGCAGCAGAAACACAAAACAATAAAAACAGTACACTAATTAAAAAATATTGTCATAATATCTCCAATCCAATAAACCAATTAAGAAAGGAAATCAATTTCTATTTCACTCTAGTTTGTCGCAATTGACGTAAAAAATGTTCTACCTGAAATGCAACATACTAATTGCTTCAAATAAGTTGAAAATAATACAACAACATTTTTAAATTCTTCTAATACTACCACTGTTTTAAATTTACATCTATCAATTTCTCTCATACATGCATACAGAGTTGGGCAAGAATGTTATTTAAATGAAATTTTCGAATAAAGTGGGTTTAAAACTATATATGTATAACAACAAATAATAACATAACAATATTTTTTTAATTCTTGTAATACTATTCACTGTTTTAAATTACATCTACAGATTTCTCTCATACATGCATACAGAGTTGGGCAAAAATGTTATTTGGACAAAATTTTCGAATAAAGTGGGTTTAAAACCCATTTGGATAAAACCCACTTCGTTTGAAATTTTTGCCCAGCTCTGCATGCATAAAATCCGCAGTCTACATAGTTATAATTGTAACACAGTACGTGTCAACAGACTATTCACGCAACCGAGGGTCTCCCGCCACGCCTAGTTTGAAAAAAGATCCATTCACGTTATTTATTATATGATGTCGTGTGTCCCGGTATATGGATCAAGAGTCGATCGCATTCTTTCATCCTCTGCTTACCATTTGCGAACCACGCGTCTCCCTCCAACTCATAGTCGGCGTCCACGCTTCTTCGTTGCTAGAAGCCAAGCCCTGCTAACCTAGGATCGCAACCCTGATGTGTCGAGCGTGGGGTGATGAACTCTAGACCTGGGGTTACCTTATTTACACTCACCCGTATCGTTGGCTTGGCTTACCCTTCTCGAGCGCGGCCATGTCACTTGGCTTTTTCATGAGACGTCAACACAAGCCACTCGCGTGCCACCCTCCTCCCTCCTTCGAGACCCCAAACCCGAATGCTTTTGCTTATTCGCTGTGTTTTGGATTCCGCAATCTTTGGCCCTTCCAGATATTCCAGATTTCTAAATCTCTCCCCCTCTCCCACTATCTGGGATAAAACAATTCGGTTTAAGGCAATAACAAATAGATGAAGAAAGTTTTCCAAGCACGCAAAATAAATCGATATTTCAAATCAAATAAAAGGAACAGCCTCTCCCCTCTCCCTGAAACGACCTCGACGTCTCACGTTATGGAGATCTCCGTCTTGCAAGCCCTCGAAACTCCGAAAAATCAGCCCCCACAAACAGCGGTGCTTGGAAAACGACGCTACCAGTTAATCCGTCGAATAAAATCATCCGGAATTCGTGAGTTGTAAAAGGGGACCTCGATTCCCTATGATCACCTCATTCGTCATTGTCTCGAGGGGGTCTGGAGCTAATAGCTCCGGTTTCTTAATCGAAACTGCATCGTATCTCGTGCGTCGTCGGCTCGAGGATCTTGCAAAGTTGCGGAGGGCGGCGGCGTCGAGGATGGCTCGAATGACGGGTCGAAGCATACGCGAGAATCAAGAGGGCTACAAGACGGAAGCGAGATTGCCTTTAATCCAGCCGAGATTTAATACGAGCGACAAATTTTGCCCGGAGAATTAATTGAACGCCGTGGACGGGATTGGCGCTGCGCCGATTATTGTATGCCACTTTAACGAACCGGGATTTCGCATAATGTCTCCCGGAGACAACCTCTGAGCAGCCCCCGGGGGTCGTTCAATCGTCGTCGCTTTAATTTGCGATTGTTTCGTTTGATAGTGCGGCGGATTTGATTCAAATTGCTGGATGGAAATTAAGTTTCCTTGCACTGCTCGGGGAAACGCTCTGCAAAAAAGCTGTTCGGAGAGATTGATCGATACGGATACCTAACCTGCTGATCATTATGCGAAATAAACTGTTTCTGCGTTTGTTCTACGAGACAGGAGTCACTTCTAGTCGGTTCTACCTGAATTGCAACAAACTGGAATGCAATACAAGTTCATTTTGTTTTCAAATATGTTCAGTACACGTTGAAAATAGTATAACCATATTTTTAAATTCCTCTAATATTTTTAATGTTTTAAATTACGTCTGCTCATTTTCTTTTGCATAGAACTACACGTATATTGGACAAGGCAGCTGAAGCTCGCTAGAAAGAAAAGAAATATTTCTAATGATTAGACTGCGAATCTTTATGCAGAATAAAAACTGTCTACCTGAATTGCAACAGCTGGGGGTGACATAAATATTCAATTTCTAGTTGAATATGTTTAATAGGTTAAAAATAATATAGCAGTATATTTAAATTCTTTATGTTTTTCACTGTCAGAAATTAGATTTATTGATTTTTAATGATTCTACTACTATCACCTAAGTAATCGCAAACGAATATTTCATACTGAAGTGATCACGGTTCGAACAAGTGACGAAGAAGAGAGTCGATAATGGCGTAGACATGATGGAAGTACAGAGGATAAGCGATCGTCTCCAAGGAATCGCGTTGAATCGAGAACTCGCGACGGCCTTGGGCAAAAGGCTCTCCGGCCTGACAGTAATAATTGAATCCAATCTTCCGTGAAGCGGGGTAACGGCCGATATTTTTGAATCGAATAAAGGGAGAATCATTAGAAGCGTTTCGGCGGTGCGAGGGTGGTGAAAGAGAACGGCGCGGGCGCTGCGTATAATGGTCGGCGATAATCCTGTCGCGCGGATTAATTCGCAAATATTTCAATCTCGCGACATAAAGGGATGTAAATTACATTTTTGGTCGAACGCCCCCGGGGGGGAACTATACAACAGTTTCGACCTGGAGAGAGAGGAGGGAGAGAGGACAAGAGCGAGAGAGGCTCTCGTCGAGTGCGAGAACCGGGATAATCGTTTTATTAACCAAATAAAATCGATGATTGAATGAGGATAATCGCGTTCGCGGACCCTCCCTGCCGCTTCTATGTAGCCCCGAGAGAATTCGCCTTATTGACACAGATGTCACCATCAGATCGTTTTATCGTAGTTAGCGATCACAAGGTTTTTTCCCGTCCAATTTTTGCCCGACGCCGCCCCCGACCTCCGGGGGAGTTCAAGCCGCCATTCTTCCACAAACCACGGATCTTCATGCAAAATGAAAGTTGTCCAGGTTAATTGTAAGACCCGAAGTTGAATAAAAATACATCTTTCCTTTTCATCATCTTAAAATATAGTTTTTTCCCGTTCAATTTTTGCCCGACGCCGCCCCCGAACTCCGGGGGAGTTCAAGCCGCCATTCTTCCAAAAACCGCGGATCTCCATGCAAAATGAAAGTTGTCCATGTTAATTGTAAGACCCGAAGTTGAATAAAAATACATCTTTCCTTTTCATCATCTTAAAATATAGTTTTTTCCCGTTAAATTTTTGCCCGACGCTGCCCCCGACCTCCGGGGGAGTTCAAGCCGCCATTCTTCCAAAAACCACGGATCTTCATGCAAAATGAAAGTTGTCCAGGTTAATTGTAAGACCCGAAGTTGAATGAAAATGCATCTTTTCTTTTCATCATCTTTAAATGTCAAAGGATGACCAGATCTTTCGATTATTTCAATGTCCATTTATTTTTGTACTTTGTCTAATCATCCCTGTCTTAAATGCAAGAAATGCTCAAGTTTATTATTGCTGCCTTACACACTTATTTTCTCAGGTACTATTAGCATTTATATATACTGCTTCAAAGCAGATAAGGATTTTCTTAGGCATTCTCATTTTCATAGATAATACAGAACTGATTATTTTGTGCCATTTTATATTACCATTTAACTAAACACCTAACCCAGACCTATGGGATGAAATCTAACCAACGAAACACACAGTCGTCGTTAATGACCAAGAAATCGATGCAACGTTAAAGAAAGAAAGAAATATTAACCAAAATGATTGTCCCTGTTACAGTAAAATTTTTATTTTATAAGTTCTATTCGAACTAGAGCTTGCCTCTGCCTGTTCTGATTGGAGCTACTGCTATGAAACCATTTTGTAAAAAAGTTCAATGGCCCATCTTCACAATAGAGTATACTAAAAAGTGCCATCACTGACAGAAAATGATCTACGAGTTCCTTCGAGCTAGACTGCCCATATTCGTTTCACTGTGCTTGTGCATGAGGGGGTGGGGGTTAATACAGGTATTTAAATAGCACTTATTTTGCTGAAGCGGCCATTTCTCGGTTCCATATGAAGTAAATAGCCATCTCTCTGTACCACATATTCGCTTCTCCCGCATGTGGAAACGTACGTTCCCGTCGGTTTTCGTGATTTACGATATCTTCGAACGTAACGATCGATACGTCTTTCACGGATGTCGTTAACGTTTCCTGAGAGAGGAGGCCGTAAAGCCGGCCCACGACCAGTCGACAATGAGAACGAGACTTATTGATCTATGATGTGCACGCGTCGCAGTCGGGCCAGCTGAAACGACGGAACTCGGGGCTGACTTTCACAAATTTTCGGAAAAGCTTTACACGGATCAAGAGTTCTCCGGTCTCTCCCTTTCTGCGTGCACCGGATGAATGTGCTCCGCTTTTGGAACAGAGTCCACGTAACTTATGCTAGACCGCTGCCATTAGTGTCTCCGTAATCTGGGTGATTTTACAGAAGTAGATAACGCAATTAATAAAAACTAACGTGTATGTACAGAACAGAACATGTTTATGTGGCAATTTTGATGGCAAAAATGAGTTACTCGAAAAATCCATACAACTTCGCAGACATTTGCAATTATCTCTTTTCAGAACAGGATGCTTGGTTCTCAGGAGATTTGTTATAAAAGTCCAGAGCCACCCTCGGTTTCAGTGACCCTGAAATATGTTGCAAGAAGCTGAAATAGGACGTCTATTCTACGTACAGGAAAAACTTGTTCAGTGTGATTAACGACTAGACTGCGTTCCTTTATGCAATTATGGCTTTTGAAAATTTTCGAAAAATGCTAGGATATAAAATATGACAGAATTTAGTGCGATTTTAATTTATATATCAGATCCAAAAAGGCTACTCACGGGAAATAAGATTCTATTTTATTCCACTGTCTTAAAATGCATCTACAAAAATTGTAAATTGCATAAACATCCGCAGTCTAGTGGTGACTTTGACGTCATATTTCAAGGTCATTGAAATCGCTGGTTCGAGCGTGTTGTAGGTTAGAAAACTATTGTAAAATTCTTATAAATAATATTACTCCCTCAAATAATATTAAATATATAAAATTTCATATTAATTTTATATAGGAGCACGTTGTTGATATCATTACCTTGACAATGTATGTCAAGGACATTGAAATTGCTGGTTAGAGCGTGTTGTAGGTTAGAAAACTATTGTAAAATTCTTATAAACAATATTACTCCCTCAAATAATATTAAATATATAAAATTTCATATTAATTTTATATAGGAGCACGTTGTTGATATCATTACCTTGACAATGTATTTCAAGGACATTGAAAATGCTGGTTAGAGTGTGTTGTAGGTTAGAAAACTATTGTAAAATTCTTATAAACAATATTACTCCCTCAAATAATATTAAATATATAAAATTTCATAGTAATTTTATATAGGAGCAAGTTGTTCGTATGTTGACCTTGACAACGTATTTCATGGTCATTGAACCCGCTGGGTGAGGTCGTGTTGTATTAGAAAACGGACTCTGGCAGGAAAATATAAGATAAAATATAGGAATAAGTTGTTTTCGGAATAATGCCCCCTAACAACATATTTGAAGGTCATTGAAGTCGGTGAGAAATTCAGTATAATTACCCATTTCACTGGTACGACTTCAGTTCAATCAAATAGCAATATCGAAAGAGCATAAATCGTCGGGGCAATCCTCTTCCATAATCCGCGATAGTCGAACAGTAACGGGAACGGTAATAATAATGGCAGTGTCGTATGCGAGTCGCGTGGGCTTGTATATATCGGGAAGTACAATAGGGCGTATTTATAAGTATAGAAAAAGGGCGCGAATGTCAGGGGTTGCACGTGACCAAGCAGCCCTCGTGTTTTGACAGCGCGTTGACACGGAGCTTCCGGTCTTCACTAGGAAACAGCGACTTCCGAAAAGATTTATCGTACCGGCACGTGGACGAGAGGGTGATAGGGGGTCGATAATTGTCCTTGAACTTGCACTCCGACGTCAAACGGTTCCGGTTTGGGAAACCTTTAGATTCTAAAGGTTAGAACATACTTGCGAAATGATTGAATGGGAAAGAACCTCCGACAATGTTCTTAGACTGCGGATCTTTATGCATTTATTTATAAAAAAAAGTACTAACCCATGTATGTCGAAAAGTTAGTAGTTCAGGAGATATTTCAATTTAAATAATTCTAAAATACCATTTACTCGTGTAACTTGTGTGTTACTTGTTTTTATATTCTTATTGTATCGAAGTGGGTATGTAAATAATAATAAAACCTCCCCCAATGTACAATCACGTGAACAACAGTCCTTCGGTGATCGAGATAGAAGAAAAATTATCTTGTTTTTAGCGAACATGTAGAAAATGCTTTACTAACTCCTAAGATTATAAAAATATGAGAATGACAATTTTGTTTGATACATTCTCGTTGAATTGTACAAATTACGTATTTTAATCTCACTGGGAAATGAGCAAGAAAGCAGTACATAATAGGTAAATTTACCAATTATAAAGTGATACGTACCAGTCGCATTTAGTGCCTGGTAGCTCTTCCAATGTTGAATCTAGTATCTCGTCATTGTAGAAATGACCAGGGCCAGAAAAAGGAAGAATATGAAACGAGTGGCGGATAATGGCGGGCCATAGCGCGCACGGCTATTCACGGTACTTAGCAACGACGTTGAAACGTTTCGCCAAGATACTGGGAAAATACTAGCCTGCAAAACTGGAAACGAAAATCGTGGAGCACAAGAACGAGAATGAGGTGGGAGGGCGGGGGGGGGGAGGGGAGTTTGGTTAGGAAAACTTTGTTTCCGTAGATCCTACGGTTTTTCGAACTCGTCCGGTGCTGCTGGATCTTCCCAAGCCCACTTGCCATAAGTTAAACGGCCGTTGTAGGTGGAGGATATCAATTCCCGCGGCAGTAGAACCCGCCGATATTTTGCCGACCACCATAAAACGATTATTGTCGCGGAATGTATACGGTTATAGCGGCGTTATAACCTCCCGAGACTTGCAGCGGGCCTCGCCGATGGACACTGGGCCGGGGGCTCAACTTTACAGTCGGCACTTTACACATTGTGCGCCCGGATCGCGACGTTTATTACGACAACTTGTACAAGCGGGCCCGATTTATCGTTATTTATAACGATCCGAGCTCGTGAAATTAATATTTACACGGGCCGGGGACGCCGCGCGACACCACGGCCAAGGTGAATTTTATTTACGCCGCTGTAAGTGGAGTGCAATTAAACGGCCGTCGACAATGCTGATTTCGAGAAACAGTGAATGGAACGAAGGTGCACGCCTCGCGCGGACAGTAAACGAGAGACGGTCGCGTTCCTGTTCCTCCGCGTTCTGCTACATTCGCGCACCGAAGCAGCTCGCCGCATCGGCTAATGCCTCCGGAAATTTACACTAGTTTCTCCGCCGTTTTTCAACTTTATCACGTCGTTCCCGTAATTGTTACATTCGCATTTTATGTATTAAATTGGATCAAAGTTAACGTCCAATTAGGGGAGTGCGGGCCGACGCGACGTGGCGAGCTCGTGCCGGTACACGAATGTATACCCCACAACGAAAGTATAAGACATGTAAGACACCGAATGAAAAGTGTATTCGGGTAAGAATTTTATTTTTCTTCCATTCGATATTGTTATGGCAGTGTGACGACAGCGAAAACATTTCTGAGTATTTCTTTTTAGAATAACTATCGTGATCAGGGGAACAAGTTCCCACCTCTCTGCCAGCACCGGACCGGTCACGTGACATTGTGACATATGCGGGACGGGACGCGTCACGTGGCTCGACGCGTCGTGGAAGGGGAAGATAAAGTGCGGAGTCTTGAAGTACAAGAGAATTATTATTAGCTAAATTCGTATTATTTGTCTTGTACTGTAAGTACTGATGATGTGCTGTCACAGTGATCAGACAACAAAAGAAAGTGAGAAATTTTAAAACTCTAAATTATTTAGTGAGAAATTTAAAAACTCTAAATTATTTAGCAAATAAACTCCTAAAAAATTCAAGTGTGGCACAAGTACAGTGATCTCGAATTAATATTCGTACGCTCTAAGAAAGACGATAACATTGTTAATATTGTACTATACTATAGGATGTGAAAAGAAATTTTTTCAAAAATTGCAATTGATCGGAATTGTAGAAAAAATACGAGTTGCATTTTTTTACAACTGTTTTCTGTGGACCCACATTGAAAATTTAAAACATACGTATCGTAAATCTGTGTCAATTTATATGCACTGTGAAAGTTTCGTCGAAATCGGTTGATGCGGGAAAAACTTTCGAGGCCGAAAATCGTGAAAATCTGCATTTTTTACCATCCTAAACGCTTGTAGCTCGTTGCAACATCGACCGATTTTGACGAGATTTTCCGAATATGTTTAATCGACGCAGATCTACAAAACGTATTTTTAAAATGTTCAATATAGGCCCACGTAAAAAAGTTGTAAAATGCAACTTTTAGTATTTTTTCTACAATTCCGATCAATTGCAATTTTTGAAATAATTTTTTTTCACATCCTGTAGTAAACTAATTGCTCCAGCTTCCCCAAAAAGTTCAAATCGTATAGTACAATATTAAAAAAGTTATCATTTTTGTTAGAGCGTCCGAATATTAATTCGGATCGCTGTAGGTAATTATTATAAAAGTTTTATTATCCACCACCAGATTCCAAAGCGCAATCAACTAATGTATTTTGATAAATTGTCGGATTTTGATTGTGTCATGGCAAGATAATTATAATTCAAGACAACCTATACATGACTTCATATAAATAAATTGCTAAAAAAATTCAAGTACGGTACGGATAAGGTAATTATTATAAAAGTTGGATCTCCTAAATGTTGTAAACTCGACCAGTTTTATTACATGAGTTACGTCTATGTATTTTGATAAATTTAAAAATTTTGATTCTATTATTGTGAGGTATATAAATTTTATTGATAAAATTGACATGTACATGCAATTAGGGTTGCCAGAACTGTTTTATCCAAATATAGAAGTAGCAGTGGAAACTGCAATTACATATGTATGTATAAGAGATAGGCTCAAAATATAGGAGTTCACAGCACATTTTAAAGTTTTTTATTCAAAGAAAGATTTTTGAAAATTATATGCTATTCAAATATGATATAGAAGATCAAATTCAAATATAAAAGACTCATATTAAATATAGAAGATCTGGCAACCCTACGTGCAATGTTACTGTGAATTTCATCATGGAGTCCTAATCCAGACTGCAATTAGGTTCACAGCGAAGACGGATCTAGCAAAGGGTATTCCAATTCCATTCATCCACAATACTCCTGTAATCATTCGAGTATGTGTATTGGAGATGACGAGGGTAATAAGACGTGAGCCAATGCAATCTTGAAACTAGTGCGGGGTAACTACGGAAACGGAGGCATACGTGCACGCAACGTGTTTCAATCGCTCACCCCCTCCGCCGGGATCGAGTAGTGCACCGGAAGTAAAAGATCCGGGATTTACGACCCAGGACATTTACGGGCACGTAAAATTTGAGCAATTCGACTCGAAACTATTCCTATTAAATAGAGCCATTTTTTCAAACGCGAGACCAAGTATTCGGCGAAACTGTATTATGTATAGCGGAATTGCTGCGAATTTCCCGTGACCCTCGATGCTCTAAAATGCGAAACAAAATGGACCTCGGTCAAGTTGAATGATTTATATGGTTTTTGTTATAAACGTTCTTCAAGTACGAAAATCGATTCATCAGTATTTTTGTAAAATGCCTGTGAATTTTATAAATTTAAATCTGGAAGGACAGACGAATTTAAAGATATTTATATATTAAAGGAGGGGTTTTTAACGATCGTAATTAATGTTTAATTAATAGTAATATTTTAAGGTAATATTTTAGAAAAACAAAACCACCTTGTTTTTCTTCCAATAGAATAGCGCTTGGCATCTTGCAATGATTCAAACCCGAGTCGGGAACGTTTATAAAGTTTCAAATCCGAAGCAAACGTTCTATAAACATAGCTATAGAAACATAGCTATTCAAAAGTGTAAAGATTTGATCGAAACATAGCGCCGAGAAAAATATTACTATTAATATTTATATATTATTTCCAATTTGTTAAAATTTATTAAAGTACTTTTTATTCGACATCGGTTTTTACAGATGATTTGGATAATTTTTATTTTGTGCATAAAGATCCATTAACCATCGTATTAACAACATATTTTTGTATGTAGTTAAAAGAGTAACAAAGAAACTTATGCTTAACATATTCTTACAGCACCGGATGAACTTATTTCTGAAAACTTGAAAATAAATTTCAAGCATAATGCATAGAAATTATTTAAACTATTCTCAAAATCGAAGGTTAATTCAGGGTCCAAGTAACAGAACGCGCACTAAAATGCAAAAATATGATTGGAGAAAGAAGATTTTCTTGTAAATCTTTATACTTTGTTACGGTAATTTTGTTGATAACAAAGGATCCACTGTTTGCTTACAAAATATAAGTGGCACAAGCATTGTTTAAGACTGTATATCTTCGATCATTTTTTATACATTGCACTGATAGTTGATGTTTTAAACTTTAAAAGATCTATCTTGAACATTTAAAGGATAGAGGAAGAGCTTCCCGTAATTTTCTTTGGGAACATTATAGCTTCGGAAGAAAATTCACGTTGCTTGTCTCTCATCGTCTGTTGAATGGCGCGCGATAACATTATTGATCCGTGAAGTGAAATGTTTCGGAATTTCTAAGCTCGACAATTTATTAGATTTAATAAAATCAAACGAGTTACAACGACATATACATGTATGTATTCCCAGAGTCGGTGGGCGGACGATCTACCGAGCGGAAAATATACTGGCCATTAAGGAGATTGCTTATACCGCGTCTGCGGGAATGGCGCTCGAATCATATGCTTCGTGAACAATAAGAATAAAAATCATAACTTCAATTTTGTTCAGATTCGTAATTCCATTAAACGCCCTTTTTTAGTGAAACAGTTTCAAGTGGACGACAGTTATAGTAGAAACTAAGTAAAGTCAAAAGTTAATGTGTATATTTGTTGTATATATTTATCTATTACCGTATATACCATCATTATTGTATATATATATACATTGTATATATTGTATATATAATATATGTATATAATACAATATACAATACATACAAACAATAAAAATATACAGTTGGGAGCAAAACTGATCACACACATTTTAAATCAGAATAACTTTTTTATGAATGGACCAATCGACTTCAATTTCTCTGTAAGGCTAGAAGAATTAGTTTATTAAATAACGTCAATAAATATGTTGAAAAAATGTATATGATCGGAATTGTGAAAAACAATAATAAAAATTGATTTTTAAAACTTTTTTAGCTGGGCCGATAACGAAAATTTAATTGATTTAATTGATGTGTTTGGTCGACTTGTATAAATTATATACGCTCCGAAAATTTTATTGTAATTGGTTGATTGGTTTACGAATTGTAAACGATCGAAATTGGTAAAAATTCCGGAAATCTTGGAAAATTGCAATTTTTACCATTTTTGATCGTTTGTAACTCGTGATCCAATTTCAATGAAATTTTCGGAGCGTATATAATTTATACAAGTTGACCAAACACATCTTTTAAATTTTATTATGTGCGACTTCTATTGTAATACTACTAAAGATATAGAGTACTACTAAAGATAATCAGTTTTGTTATTTTTCTAATATTAATTGTAAAATAAAAATCCTGGAACCGGTCATTTTGGCCGGTGTTGGTAGGTTCAGTGTTAATAATATATTGATTAGATACCAACATATTTAATAATGTAAACAATATTTTGAATAATGGTACAGCAATTTTTAGTGACGGCTCTGTGTCATACCACCAGTGGAGAAGTTTAAAATATACAGCACAGTGGCGTGCAGATGTTTTTAGGCTGTCACTGTCCCATCCTTGGACATAATAATGCAGAAACGTCTGAAAAGGAGATTTACATCTCTTTGAGACATCTGTTTTCCAGATCCTGCACTTTCTCTCGCAGCTTCGTCGTACTGACCATTTAGATTTATGGCTTTCATGGATATACATAGAAGGCCCCTATTTCGGACATTTGGTACCTTTTCGAAAGACTGGTCAATGTATTGTGTCATTCTTGAAGTATTATCGTTTCTTATAGTTACAAGACTTTTTGGCAATCGTATTGGAACGTGTCAATATGAATTATAGCAATCACGATTTCACAGATACTAGCTATAGAATAAAAGATGATTTCGTAATGTCTTTTTATAAATAATAAAATAAAATATTAAAAGCGCGGAAAGTTAAAACACTTGGCAAAATAATGACACAACTTCAGAAGCAACTGCAACTGCAACAAATTCTTGTGTAAATAACAAAAACGGTAATACATATGTCGTTGTTTGTTTCAGTCTTTAATTTTCAAAAGGTTCCGGAAAAATCTGCACATTCTTTTTGCGTTAAAATATTGTACACAAACGAATAAAGATAGAGACAGAATATAATTGACCTGGTTCTTATTTCTCTTTTACTCAACTAATACAAGAAATGTTTATTTACATTTCAATGGTTTCAAAATTTATATGGTATTTACATAAATCTAAAAAAAATACCAGCAACAACCAATTGTCAATTTTTCATTCGAAGTCTGTGTCAACTGTGTTGCACAATATTCGCTTCTGTCTTTCCTCTCTTCTTTATTTAAACAGTTATTATTCTATACTAAACTTTTTACTTGCGTCGTCTAACAATTATCCGCGTCTTCTTTTATTATGGTTACACGCGAACTTCTTGGAAAAATTCTTTTATATTTCAGTATAATTCCAGCTGTCGTATATTTTGAGATGCGTTGTCGGCATCACGGCGAAGAATTTCTTCATTTCCCTCGTTTTATGTCTGTCCTACAGTATAATGAAACGAAATATACACGTCAACTGCAGCTCAAAACTAACTAAATGAAAAGTGTTGCCGGGGCAGCTGGGTATATTGAAAAAGCTTCTGATAAAATAACATGTCATGCAAAGTGCATAAACAATGTTGTGTTTTAATAGTTGAATTCCTCTTCAAATGAATCAGCAAACGAGAAAAATTACGAATAACATGTTTTCTAATATGAATACTAACAAAAACTCAAAAATCAATAAAAATGTACAAGTAGGTATATTTTGTACTCGCAACTGTTCCTCTTACAAACTATTTGTTAGTATATTACTCAATTGCTGTATTTAATTGAGAAACTTTGCACACTCTTCTGCATGCATGATGCCAATTAATAACAATGAAAAAGTTAGACAAATCTCTGCCCAACCGAATACTGTGATAAAAAATGAAGGTGTCTCTAAAAAATAAATAAAAATTCTTTTTGTTGATTCCTCATGTTCTACCATCTGATTCCATTAATTTGTCTTGCAATTTCGATTTTTCCAGATAAATTCATGCGGAACGACATTTTATTTTCACCAACTGGACCATAAAAACAACAGCAGTGTAAAACAATTAATGTAAGTATACGAAATTTCATTTATGTTATCTATTTCACCTTTACGACGACAACCAACATTTTTTATGATATTCAATGTTGTTGCAGTTTGTACTCTATTACACAACTATGCTATACTATATTACTCTACAATAATCTTGCTATTTGTCAACTAAAATATTAAAGAACTAAAATAAACATTAAGAGTTTGCACCCGGGTACCCGGTCACATTGCCGTAACTCAATGTTTCCTTTTAATTCATAATTGTTATAATGCATATAATATATTATATATAATAATATATAATATATATATAATATATATATAATATAATAATATATTATAATTATAATTTAATGCATAGTTGTATAATAGTACAAAATGCAACACATTGACATAAGGGTTGATAAAAATTAATAAATGAATGTTCTATCTTTTTGTCCCCGACTGTATGAGGGCACGAAGATCACGTGGAAATTAATGGTGGAACGATCACTTTCTGCAGCCGCTGTTTTAAGGGTTAGAGGCTGATCCTGCGTGGAGCTATTCGGCCGGGATCGTCGACTTCGCCTTTAAAGTCATTGGGAACATCGGCCGAAACAGGTTCGTCATCGGCGGGGCAAGCGGGCTGCGACCGTTTCACCCTCTCCGCGATCCCAGTCAATCGCAATCATTGAAACCGGACTGCACACTGAAGCTGGTCGTTCTCTATCTCTCTCTCTCTCTCTCTCTCTCTGTAGCGTGCGCGCATCCGCTCCCGTAATTATTATTCCGCCCCTATATTGCGCGAGGAGATGCACGGCCGAGCAAACGTAACGTAACGTACCGAAACGGGGACGAGGCGAAACGAAACGAAACGGAACGAAACGAGCGACAGCACCGCTCGTA
The DNA here is from genome assembly GCA_028455765.1 of Lasioglossum oenotherae. Classification (NCBI taxonomy): domain Eukaryota; kingdom Metazoa; phylum Arthropoda; class Insecta; order Hymenoptera; family Halictidae; genus Lasioglossum; species Lasioglossum oenotherae. The sequence goes on along the minus strand of CM052300.1, from coordinate 6,609,656 downwards.
CCTATCCGCCCCCCATATACCGAAACGTCCTGCATCCCCCTCGGAAATTCATCCCCAGCCCGTGCCCTGCTGGATGGCAATCAATAACTTTGAAACGGCAGCGACGTTTCGGGGAAAAAACAAATTCAGCAGGTTGCTTGATTGGAAAAAACCGTCCCCCCCGTCCCACCTACCCACCCCCTCGCCCACCCCCTTTCGGTTGCAACCCCCGAAACCCACCCACACACCCCTCGGAAACCCCACCTCTTCGCGCGCATCACCCTCTCACGTCGACACGCCAACCAGCCCCCGGCCAGTTTTCAATCCTCGTCGCGGCGCCTCTATCACCTTCGACTCCGGACGAAAAAAATCGACGATGTACCCGCCGACGAAGTATTGCTCACCTGCTATTGCTGTCCTCTCGCTCGGTTGCGAAATCTAATTTTTTCTGAGCCACCCCGACGCTCGACACGGGGGAGGATGAGGGTCTGACCTCCTAGCGATTGCTGTTGCGCTAAGTTAGGACACTGTTAGGTCTAAGGGGAAGTACTGCCATTTTAATTTTAGATATTTCCGGTAGTGCGATTAAAAAATGTTTGAGAGAAATTTTACCAGAACTTGGTCGGCTACATGTTCGCATATTCTTGACAGTAAAGCTACCAAGCGTTAAGAGTATCTGGTATCTTATGAAAATGGCAACACTAAGTTTATTGAGATTGTCCGTAATTTTCAATAGAATCCAAATATATATTTGGATGAAGAAATTTATTCCATTATTTTCTACGAATGAATTTCCATAAATTTGGCAATCGTAAAATGTAAAAGCGGTCATTTGGCCGTGGTAAGTTTAGTGTTGTATCTCAACGAATGCTTTGCACTTTTTCGGCGGCAACATATATATGTTTTGGATATCATAGGATTATTGTTAACGTGGAGACGAATTTAACTACCACAGTATGACCTTAAAATGTGATCTTGGAAAATTTTGTGGAAACGTAATTTTACATGGAACTTTTTATGATTCCAACATAAATTAATTTTTATTCAATAAAATAACTACTTTAATGGAAAACAGATATCTGGTAATGTTGTCGACACCTTTGTTTATGTTTGAAGTACTAAATTTAAAGTTTCGAGATCGACAGTACACTATAAAAACTAATAAAACTAGTATAGATTGCATTCTTATACGACTGGTCGATATATGAACACATTTGACTTCATTGATATTTTGTATCAAAGGCTTTTGGAAAAAATATTAAGTATATCTTGTTATTGTTAATATCTTGGATTTGCAACATTGTGTTCGGAATGCAAATATCAATGCAAATCGTAGTAAATCAAAGTAAAATGAATGTAGAAACCTATGGGGGGGACTCTGTCTTAACCCATATGTCAATAACCAAAATTTTCTACGACATCCAATGATGTTCTGCTGTATGGTTTCAATGCATATATTTATTTCCCAAATGTAAATTAATCTGTGTTGATTCAAGAACACAAAATCTGCAATAATTTTGATATTTATCAACGAAAATATTAACACTAAACCTGCCAAGCCTTAAAAGTAACATGTTTCCTTATAAAAATGACAAGATTGATTCTATTTAGACTTTGTGCGGCTCCTATCGGAATGCGTGCACTACTAAAAATATCTATAGAATCATTTCTTATAGAATCATTTTTATTATTTCAATACTTGTAAAATAAATCATCTGGAAACGATCGTTTTGACCGGAGGTGGTAGGTTTAGTGTTAAAGAAGTTCCAAAATTATTTAAATAAAAATAAATTTTTCAAAAATACCACGTTTTTATACTAAAAAGTATAAAATAATTTTTTCTAAGCCCATACAGGTAGTCCTCAAAATTTGTGATTGTGAATTTTGAATACCTATGTAAATGCTCGTAAAATTTAAAACGAAAAACGTGGCACAGACAGACAGACAAGAAAGCACGCTAATAAAAACGTGGCAAAAAGAAATTGAGCGTGGGCACCCGGATTAATAAATTCACAAATAATGATTGTTTGAAAAAAGTTTCCATTTAATTTGGCTTACCGTAGTTCCGGAGCACCCGTCGCGAAGAACCGGCAGGCAGGAGTCAGCTCGAAAACGTCCGAAGGAGTGCGCTTCCACGTCCCGGCGACGACGGCTTCCGATCCCGTTTCGCTTTCCTCGTTCCGAAGGTGAGACGGTTTTTGCGAGGTCTGCGCAAGGAAACAATTGAAAATTACCGGCAGTCCGTTTGCATTCGTAATGAGAACGGGCTCCCCCATAAGGAGGCAGTCGTTAACGACCGCGACCGTATGAGGTAGACGAAGCGGCTCGGTCTATAAATTTATTGCGACTCCGCCATTTTTGTCAGCGTCATTTATACGAGTCGTAACGAGATTCGCCTTTTTAACTCGTTAAAGCCCGGCCGCGCCGCGACAATTCTATTGCAAAACGAGGCGCTCGTGCCCCGTGTGTGCCGTGCGCTCTGTGCTGGAATCGCTCGTGAGACGGACGAACTCTTAGCTCACGGGGAATTCAACGGATACTCCGTTGTATGTATGAATAAAATCCGACGAGAAATACGCGTCGCCCCGAGCAATTTGTACGCGGATCCTTCTCTCGTGTCGTTTAGCTCAAATCACGTTCTCCTTCCGATCGAAATACTGTGTAATACCTATGATCGTTTCGACTGATCGATAGAGAATGTTTTTGCTTGCAGACATTTACTCGAATATGTTCATTAAAATTGAAAACTGAAATTCAAACAGCTGTACGTGCTAATATGAAAATTTATTTAAACCTTGTGACCAACATAAAACTCTTTAGGATCGTTTCGACTGATCGATAGAGAATGTTCTTCCTTGTAGACATTTACTCGAATATGTTCATTAAAATTGAAAACTGAAGTTCAAACAGCTGTACGTGCTAATATGAAAGTTCATTTAAACCGTGTAATCAACATAAAACTCTTTAGATAAAATTATTTATATCGATCGTATTATTGTTAATAAAACTCTTTAGGATCGTTTCGACTGATCGATAGAGAATGTTCTTCCTTGTAGACATTTACTCGAATATGTTCATTAAAAGTGAAAACTGAAGTTCAAACAGCTGTACATGCTAATATGAAAATTCATTTAAACCGTGTAACCAACAAAAAACTCTTTACGATCGTTTCGACTGATCGATAGAGAATGTTTTTCCTTGTAGACATTTACTCGAATATGTTCATTAAAATTGAAAACTGAAGTTCAAACAGCTGTACGTGCTAATATGAAAATTTATTTAAACCTTGTGACCAACATAAAACTCTTTAGGATCGTTTCGACTGATCGATAGAGAATGTTCTTCCTTGTAGACATTTACTCGAATATGTTCATTAAAATTGAAAACTGAAGTTCAAACAGCTGTACGTGCTAATATGAAAGTTCATTTAAACCGTGTAATCAACATAAAACTCTTTAGATAAAATTATTTATATCGATCGTATTATTGTTAATAAAACTCTTTAGGATCGTTTCGACTAATCGATAGATAATGTTCTTCCTTGTAGACATTTACTCGAATATGTTCATTAACATTGAAAACTGAAGTTCAAACAGCTGTACATGCTAATATGAAAATTCATTTAAACCGCGTAACCAACAAAAAACTCTTTACGATCGTTTCGACTGATCGATAGAGAATCTTCTTCCTTGTAGACATTTACTCGAATATGTTCATTAAAAGTGAAAACTGAAGTTCAAACAGCAGTACATGCTAATATGAAAATTCATTTAAACGGTGTAACCAACATAAAACTCTTTACGATCGTTTCGACTGATCGATAGAGAATGTTTTTCCTTGTAGACATTTACTCGAATATGTTCATTAAAAGTGAAAACTGAAGTTCAAACAGCTGTACGTGCTAATATGAAAGTTCATTTAAACCTTGTAGCCAACGCAAAACTCTTTCGCCTTATTTTGTTGCATTGGCGTTGGAACTTGCATCCTTTTTTGTGGAAAAAACAATTTTTGAAAAAATAGCACTCAGCCTTTCTTAATTCCAGGCTTTAATTTTCTCAAAATTCATTCGTACAAATCATTTTTAAAGAGCGTCTTTAACCGTTACTTAGAGTCGCATGGTCGGGTATTTACAGTCAGTGTAAAAAGTATCCGTACGCCCTGTGAAATAACTTCTTCAAAATTGGATCCAGCAGCTCCAGTTTTTTTTTAGATGTTAGAAGGTTTCTGATAATGTTTTTGAAAAATTGCTATTGGTCGCGATGAAGGAAGTGAATACTCTTTTCACTGACTGTACACGGAGTTTGTCTGCTCTTCAAAATTTTCTGAAAATTTTTGGAACTGTTTGGTGGATGCCGTAATTCAATTTTAAGTGGTGGGATAAAAAAAAGTTTGAACAAAAGTTGTGTACACAAAAATTGATTCGAAAATTCGTGATTTTCGAGTTGATTTAAAATTTTCGTCGCAGCTAACCTCCCTCGTGTGCGAAATGATTCCTGATTGATATAATTAGAATAGAGTTTCTATTTTAGTTTTCAACCGAGTGTCCCATTAACGCAATAATATTTCAACTCATAAAAGCGCTGATAACGTCGAGCGAATTACACGAAAGAAAGCATCATAAAGAAAGGTACGAAACGCTGTTGGTTTAACTATCACGCGAAACACGCAAGACGCAGTTCGTGCGTAGAGGAAATAATCAACTCCATATACATTTTTCCTTCGATTACAGTGTAATGCTATTAACGCGATAAAAATCCCTTTATAAGCGATAAATCAATCGTTTGCGTTCGCCAATGAAAACCGTACCGGCATCTCAGAACGGTGGGCTCGGTGATTAACGCATCGTAAATTAATTTGTGTCAATTAAAAGGTCATTAATCGTTGGGAATACGTTCGGCAGGACAGTGACCGAATGGGAAAAATATTCCAGAATTTGATTCCTCGTGACCTCGCATTTACGACGATTTTTATTCCTTGATTGGTGGAAAATTATACAAAATAATATCGCAAATGTCGTTACATTGTTGAATTTTACTTCACCTAATATTTGCATTACGGTATCCAAATTTTTTACTAAAGTTGGGGGAATTCGATTAATGGTGGAGAAAAGGTTAGGCGAGGTTTTTTTTTAAATAATGAGGCAATAATTTTTCATCCAATATATCAATGTATCAATAAAAGATCGTTCAAAAAGACGAACAAGTCATTTTTTAATATTTTGTTTAAAAATGTGCTGTTTTCGGAAAATGTTCCAAGGGAGAGATATTAATATAACTTTTAACTTTATTCTCCATTTATATCAAAACAAAATATTAAAAAATGCCTGAGTTATTCGATTTTTTCGACAATAATAATTAACATGAGCTCGGTTTAAGGGGATAGACCAAATTGACTATAAAAAGTGCTGTTTTCGAGAATTGTTTCAAGGACAATTAGTAAGTGAAAAATTCCGATTTTTTACAGTGGACATTAACATAACTTTTAACTTTATTCTCCATTTATTTCAAAACAAAGTATTAAAAAATGCCCGAGTAATTCTATTCTTTTTACAATAATAATTAACGTGAGCAGTGTCAAGTAGTGAATTAAAAATTCTGATTTTTTCCCGTGACATTAACATAACCTTGAACTTTATTCTCCATTTATTTCAATAGTCAATTCGTTCTCTCCCCTTAAAGCGAGCCCATGTTAATTATTGTACGACGTTTCTCGAAGAATGTTTAAAAATCGAAAATTCATGAATATATCTGCGGCGTCGAAATTCGCAACAATACTTTCTGTAGCCACTGTAGATGTGCCCAGCCCGGCAGCCATCTCTCGGAAGACAGTGGTCGGCTCGCGGGTTCTCTTTTGCGGAGCAGAAACAAAAGCTTCCGCCTTTGTGCTTGAAGAGAGCACCCTGCGAAGTCAGAAATCACGGACCTGCGGGGCCCGCGGCAGACGTGGATCTTTTGTCGAGCTCCCGCAGTTATGTCGTCGCGGGGGCATAACGATATGACGGCCGCATATTTTATGCGCGAAGGATCGGGCCCGCTGCGTCCCGTTCAGGCCCGGAGATTCCTGCTGGCCGCGCGATGTAAATCAGCGCCGGACTCCGGTGATGACATCTAGTGACGCAAGGACTGAAGGGGCCCGACTTTGCCCGACTTGGCCGCGGTCGCATTATTATATATGAGGGGGTGGTGACGGAGGGGCATCGCATACCGTCCTAATATACCGGCCTCCTGTGCGCCTTTGTCAGTCCGGTAAGCCTTTGTCGTTGAGAAAAGCCGACGGACTGTATATTACGCCGTGGATGTAATACAGCAGGAATGCTGCTTGTCTTTGCTCCCGTGATCGGATTCACCGTGATCACCTTGACTGGCGCGCACCGCCAACCATCGGGCAACTCGCTGACACTTCGCCGAAAAATTCACTCTCTTCTGACGCTGTCTATTGAGCCAGTACAGGTAACCCTTCGATGGGGTTGCCAGATCTTCTATATTTGATATGAGTCTTCTATATTTGATCTTTACGTACTTATAGGAATTTTTAAAAATCTTTGTTTGAATAAAAAGGGTCTCACGGAAATCATCGACACAGATTTCTCCGACACGGTTTTCACCGACAACATTTCATTAATTTTTTATTTGTTAATTAATTAATTCAAGAACACTCGATGGCATATTTCGTTTTTCCACAGATTTTCATTCAATCCACATTAATTCATTAATTAATAAATAAAAAATTAATGAAATGTTGTCGGTGAAAACCGTGTCGGAGAAATCTGTGTCGATAATTTCCGTGGGACTCGAATAATAAAGTTTAAAATGTGCTGTGTATCTCTTTTACGTGAACTCCTATATTTTGAGTCTATCTCATATATGCATAATTGCAGTTTTCACTACTTCTTCTATATTTGGATGAAACATTTCTGGCAACCCTACCCTCCGATAAATATTCGTTTTGATTAACACGTTCAGTGCCATATCGATCACGTATGTATATATATATGGGTGACACTAATTTTAAATCAAGTTCAGAAGTTCATTTTTATTGTTACATTGGAATGAATTCTGTTAGAATTTTTCTGATGCGAAAGAGATAAAGTTGTTCCTTTGTGTGCTTTGAATTTGTGGAAATTTTCGTGGTTTATATTTGCCACTTAATTATTAAATATAATTTTGATAAGAATAGATATTTCGACATTTTATATAATACGGTACCGAAATAATTGTTACAGCATTTTCCTGAAGTTTTACATCTTCGCAATCGGCGAACTTGAATCTCATGAAGAATCAGAAAATCCACACTAAATTCGAAATTCAATTGCAAATGAGACCAAAAGAAGAATGGCTCCATTGTGTTTTGCTATCTGTGAAAGAAGCTTGTAAATTATTAGCTGCAGCTGCTAAGTATCTACGAATATTTAATGAGCATCTTATTGACCAACCCGGGTTTGGGCGGTCGGCGACGGTCAGATATCTTCCCTAGACTTCTTTGTTTCACCGGCTTACGCTACTAACACCTCCGTCTCGTTTTTAGAGCATCTGGAACCTCCATTTATAGCTATAGTGATTCCCATTACCATTCGGAGACTCTTAAAATATAAAATTGCATCTTTAAAAGCTACCGTGACTCCTAATTAGTATTGAAACATTCTTTGAAAGAGAAAATAAAATGTAAAACTGCATTGATTTACATTTTTAAGAAGAGTTAGTTGATTAGGTAATGTCTAAAGGAAATTTTTCAAAAATTGCAACTTCGTAGATATATGTCAATTACATACCGATTTCTTAGAAAAGCTCAAGTCGGTTGGTTCAATCTCAAAAAAGCTATTTCCGCATTAAAAATGTCCAAATATTAATGGGAGTTACTCTGCACCTACAGAGTGTTTAAAAAGTATTCGTCCCCTTTTAAAATAGAATAAGCTTTTTATAATTGTATCAATCGACCTGATTTTTTATGATCAATTAGAAGAATTCGTTACGAAATGATATGCAGAAAAGCAATTTTCCAAATAATTATAATTTATAAGGTTACATGCAAAAATAAAAAAGGCTTTTTTTTAAAACCTTTTTATATTGGTCCTTAATGAAAATGTAAAATGTATGTTTTGTATAGTAGTTATAGACATAGACAAAAATTTCATGGAAATCGAGTAACCCTTTGCACTCGAATGGCGACTCTGAGGCGCCACTAAAAATTGCCATACCATTATTCAAAACAGTTTTAACATTATTAAATTTGTCTGTATTCTATAAATTGTAAAAAGCTCAACTGTTATATAAGAAAACTGGTTCAATTTGATGTGCACAGTGTAAAAAAGATTACACAGAACAAAAATGATCTGGATTGAAACAAATATCTTGATATTGGAATTCAAATTGCTTCGAGTGCAAAGGGTTGACATACACACGAACTACAAGTGGTTAAAAATGGTAAAAATCGTAGTTTTACACGACTTTTGATCAGTTTCTGCTTAAAATCCACAGAATCGTAATCTTTCGATGCGTGTCGGTTTTTTTCTTTCGACGAAATTTTCAGTATGTGTATAACTATTTTAAATTTTCATTAAAAGGGCCCAAATAAAGAAGTTTTAAAAGATGCCTTTTCAAATTATAATTTTTGGAAAATCTTTCTTGCATATCATTTCGTAATTTTCTAATTGATTATAAAAAGTCAGGTCGTTTGGTACAATTATAAAAAAAGGTGGTGTATTTCAAATGGTGTACGAATACTTTTTACACTCACTGTATAATGCTTTACCTAACAGAACAGAAAATTGCGGAGAAAAACTAGAATGCAAAAATGGCGGGAATTTATTACACAGTCGAATAGTGTCACAGCCTCCTGATAATTCCTTGGAAGTTCGGTGGTGAAAAATAAGCGGCGGCCAGTGACGGAAATAACCAATTCGTAAAGCGTTAACGCGATGCGCGCGGATGGTCAGAGATGTAGAAACGTTCGATGCTGCGGGCCGCCTTCGAACCGCGTCCTGGGTGTCCCGATGGAGAGGTGTCCTGGTCAGATTGAAAGTGCGCGTGGACAGTGATAAATCGTTTCATCGATGGATATCAAAGGACCGCGATACCGGATCCGGCCGCTCTCGCAGGCATACCGTGGCTGTACAGAGAGCCATTTGTGCGTTAAATCGAAACGCTCTGCGAAATAACGCGGCTCCCGATTGCGACAAAGGATATTACTGGCGTTGCCAGACTGTTGTCTATCCACAGTGTACGGTCGCAGACTATTTTGTATCTTTGTCCCTCTCGTGCGCCACGACTGTAGCCGAATCATGTGCTCCCAAAAATTTATTGAATTTCCCAGCGCTCAAGAACATTCGCGAAATTAAACGTTCCTGCAATTGACCGTGAATTTCAACAACGGAGACCACCCATTTTCTTTTAAATTGAATCTTTCTAAATTCATACTCTCTCAACTATTTGTACGATTCTATCTTCGTTATGTATACATACATATATATTTGACATATATAAATTTTCGTAAAAATACATTACATCTTTTATATTTATTTAATCGTAAACATAATTTCTTCGTAAAAAGAAAACGTTAAAAATCGAGGAAAAAATTAACCAATCTTATGTATTATAGTTTATACCGGGGCTATTGTTGCGTAGAAGAACATATTCAGACCGATCGGTTAAATGGTTTCTAAGTTATCGCGTTTAAGCGTTTAAAGTTTTGACAAACGAATTTTCACATATAAAATATTCTTAAGTTCAATCAGTTATAATCGATTATAACTTCGAAAGTATTTTGAATTTTCCTCTGAAATTTTCAAAGGATATTATTGAACATATGTTTCTTCTATCGATCGTATTTGCTGTTGATAAATTTTTAAATGTTTTCGGCGCAACGGTTCGATCGTTTATTACGAATTATAAGGCAACGTTGATATTGTTTGACGATTAGCAAAACTGCTTTATAATTCGAAATAAACGACCGAACCGTTGCGCCAAAAACATTAAAAAATTTATTAATATTATAGAACTATGATGCTTTGTAAAAAGTCGATTTTTGCGACCTGAGAAGGTGTAATGTCCCCTTAGCTAAATTTCAGTAAATTTATTTTCGAGTAAATTGAATGTTGACTACTATTATAGATTGGGGCCAAAATGAGGCACGTTTCTTACCCGTATCACATTTACCCGAGCGTATATATGATTTTAGAAAATGGCGTCGAGACACACAGAGAAAAGGTATCGTTTATATATTTGATTGATGCATGGAACTTTTGCGGAGAAGTGTACATATTTGCGCATAGCAGTGTAGGTGTTCACGCTGCATCGGAGACCGATCTTCATGGCGTGACGTCGCCGGTATGGCCGTTTTTGTGGGACCGGGTCCCAGCACGCCATAATACGATTATAATATGACAACGCGCTTTTAATTCCCGGCATGCCTCCCCCCATCGGGTGCTAGTCATACGACCGCGATACGTTTATAGTCCGGTTTGCTTGGTGAGCCGCCTGGTTCGGTTGTTGCCACTAACAGGTGTCTCCGATATGGCATGTTGTTCCTCGTGCCAACCCCAGCACCCCGCGTCGCGCAACGCCATAACGAGTGCTGACACCGGGGACGACTTTTACGTACCCCCGTCGTTCGTCCCCGCTGGAAACAAGTGCGGCCTGCGGAGCCATGATTCGCAGAAACTGGTGAAACTCATGGGGTTTTGTTCGGTGAATTGTGGGGGCTGTTTTCGATGTCTGTTTTTCGCCTCGGCCGCAAGAAACCCTGGGATACACGCCGGGCGATGCTTACCCGCTACAATGTTCATGACCAAGGCGACTCCGCCGATAAAAACCTTCTGGATTCGTGGGTTCGGTTGGCACTTGAATCACGGAACCCGGGTACATTGTGACCCTACCTTGAAGCAAGCACTTCTTCAAGCTTTACTATGAAGTCGCTTATTAAAATGCCGGCGTATTTATCGGTTATTTTCCCGGTTTCTCTATAATTCTATAAGAATGCTTAATAGAATTGAAGTATTTAGAAACAGCATTATTTTATTATTAGATTAGATTGCGGATCTTTCGAAGGGAAGAACACGAAAATCGACAGAATTTATTATGTAGCTCATTGCGCAACGTCGACCGATTCTGACGAAATTTTCAGAATATGTTTGATTAACAGAGATGTACAAAACGTATTTTTTAAATTTTCTATATGGGCCCATACATAAAAAAGTTGTAAAATGCAACTTCTAGTATTTTTTTTCTACAATTCCGATCTATTGCAATTGTTGACAAAATTTCTTTCCACATCCTGTAGTAAACTAATTGCTCCAGCTTCCCAAAAAAAAGTTCAAATCGTATAGTGCACAATATTATAAAAGTTATCTATTTATTGTATGTATTATATTATCATATGTATTTGTGAAATAAAATTCAATTTTATTCCACCTTCGTAAAACTTGTCCAAAAAAATTGAAAATTGCGTAGACATCCGCAGTCTATTTATTAACGATACTATGTTAACTATAAACTAATATCGCAATTGCTGTCATACCGAAGTCAAAGTAATTACCAGCACGTTTAGGATAATATACAGATGTATACCATAATGATATTGGGAACTGATACAGGTTTTTTTATGTGTTTTTCTATGAGTATAAACAACAAAGCTATTAGGGGTAATTGCCATGATATCGAAATCAAAGTAATCACACCAGCATGTTTAGGGTAATATACAGGGTGATTGTGGGAGCTGGGTCAGGTTTAGGACGGGGCTCACTTTACATTTTTGCGTAGAATTCGATACTCTATCGATTCACGATGCAAAAGGTAAGTCAATCGAAAAACTATCACTGTCCTTAAGACGTTGGAAAATGTGACCTTGAGATGACCTTCAACTGCACCGACTTATGTTCCCCTCCAAACGACTTTCGCTTCAAAATGTTTTTGTGCGTGTGTAAATAAGAATGTTATTAGGGGTAGAAATTCCTTTTTGTCGATCGTAGCTTACCGAATAAACTTTTCATTAATGTTTTCGGCGCATGGGTCCGATCAAATTTTAACCAACAAGCAATTTTGCAAATTTTTTAACCATTCTCAACGTTTCGATCCGGATATGGATCCTTTTCAAGAGAAAACTGAATTGTTTGTGACTGTTTCGCCATCCATGGTAGAAATTCCTTTACTATTAAGGGTAGCAGAGTTAAACGAGACACCCTGTATAAAATAAGAGTGAATATGCTCACAGCGCACACTTTCGATCAGATGAAAAGACAAAGCAAATTTGCAAAATTTAACCTCTACCTTTCGATCCGGGTTTGGATCATTCTCAAGAGTATGCGTCTGAAAATATATATGGAATTAATATCTTTGTTATTTAACACGGAAAAGAACACTGTTGATAAAAGAACCCTTAAGACACCTACTTGCTATGTATAAAGAATTTTAGAACTTTGAATTAATGGAACTATATTCCATGCTGGTATAAATTGAACTGATCTATTGACCGTTATGAAGAGCAACCACAACAAATATTGGAACGACGCATTTGACATTCAGCCAATCATATACAATGATCGACAAGCTGTTGAATCGATACTTGGCGGTAAATTCAAAATTGAACGAGTGCGGTACCCGACAGAACACATCCATTTGAATACCATTTATGAACATGGTAAGTATGGTAAGAATTGACATTCAAAGGTTTAGACCAACTATGTTATAAACATCAGATGTTTATAGGTGGAAGAGAGAACAATACTTCGTAAATGATTGGAAACTTCATCATAAATACATTACTGGTTTAGTAATGTTGCGTAATATTCATGAATCTTTGGGGTTTCGCGTACCTAAGATTTACGCTACGTTGTTTAATCATGTGAACTGTTTTACTATTACTATTTACTAATTAATTACCCTGTATAAAAGTTTAAAGCAGTTATATTCAGAATCTTCTTAATCCCCAATACCTCGACCCAGTTACTAGACACACCCTGTATAATGATGCATGCAAATATTCAGTCTCGCGATATGCTATCGGGGGACGAGATTTGGGTATCTTATCCCCTCAGCACTGTACGAAAAAGAGAAGTTCGGCGGCTTCGCGGCGGCTATCCAATAGCAGGAGCATCTGCTCGAAAGAAACAAGGATCCCGAACCAATTACGTTCGTCCCGGCGCGGCGCGGCGTACCCCACGGAGCACGGTCGCCTCTCCTAACAAGAAAATTCGTAGAAGAAGTGATAGTTCCTAACAATCTATTGGTTCGGATAATCCGGGTACACTCGCGGAACACGCGGGGATCGTTCGCGAGGACGCGAGGATGTGGCAGGAGGCAGGACACCCATCACAGTTCACCGCGTGGGATTTCACCGACGTGGAATCAAGCATGCAGCCCGGGGAATAGGCTCGCAGTCAGACAGTCAGAGTGACTTCTCGTTGTCGTAGCATCGGGGATCGGCCTTCGAACGAAACGAAACATGCGCCACATAAATTGTCTCCCTGTCTGGCCCGGGTGAAAGCTGGATTTGTTACACTTTGCACTCCACCAGGACGTCTAGGTCCCCGGGCTGATGCTGCTGATGCTCAGGTTAGGAATCCATCCTCGCAATCGTGTTCCCTTTTCTCATCCGGCCCGATCCCCTTCCTTGTCAGCCTCATTATCTATCTGGAGCCCTCCGACTGTCATCCGTCCTCCCGATATGCGTCTTTCTCCTCAGCGCTCTCTGCGGCTTGGTTAGCCGAGGCTGCGCGACTGTCTTCCTCCAGCTTGCCACCTGTCCTTTAGACTCGGATCCAGATATTTCTCGACGACGGAATCCGACTGCGCGGTCTGTTATTGACGGTCCGGCCGACAATGAACTGAATCGCTCTTCAACCCTTTCGGGGCTACCAACAAAAGAGCAAGGGCCCGATACAAGGCCCGGGAAAATCCGGAATTTTTCATCAACTGTTTTCCCTCGATGTTACCCATCAACAGGCCCACAAATGATTCACGATCGAGCGAACAAATGAAGCAGAGGTATGCAGCCCTTAAATACTTCACTGGCCATTCTACAACCTCCAAACTTTCGTAAATCAAAGTTATTTATTGGCTGGAGAAAATTGGAAAGTTGAAATGTACGATACTAACAATAATTTCGCCCTCACAATTGATCTGTTTGATCGTGTGTCGTTGTGATTAGTTATGGGTTCAATGTGCAAACAAATTAATAGTAGAAGCAATGATGAACCACGTCGTGTACATATAAATTAACATATTAATATAGAATTTGTTTGTTCTTTCGTAGTGTACAGAATGAACAAGCTGGATTCAACTGATTCAAGAAACGGTTGTATCATTTCCATTCATTCACAACATTTTTTTGGCAGTGTGTTCTAATGCTTTTCCATGTTATTTGAATTCCTGTAATTTGTGCATGCATTGTTGTTTCATTTTACATCTTTTCTTAACGTTATGTATAATTGCTAGACTGAGGATTTTATGTATTTATGAGAAAAATGGACACGTACGATTTAAAGCGATTTAGTTAGGATATCGGTGTATTGGTTTCACCTTAATACGATAATTAAAAGAAGAAATAATTTTTTATTTGCTTCCTGTGGCTTGTAATCGACGCAGACAATTTTTATTTTGCATAAACATCCGCTGTCTTATAATTGCGTACGGAATTATTACCAGGATTACTTCTGTTACTTTTTCTTGTTTATTTTTCGACACATTAAAAATAACTGCACCACGAAATTATATTAACAATTATATAAACTCTGTTTACTTGTTGAAAACCAGGGAGGAGGATCAAATTTCATTTAGCAAGTAGAAAATTCCTTATAGTAAAAGCAGAGTGGATTAATGAACATATTATTGGGATTGTAAAAATGTCTAGATACATAAACATCCACGAACTAATAATCACATATTCGTTAAGTTCTCCTTATTTTCATAATAGGTATATTGCTGATGTTAAGAAGTTGACACTGATTCAGTGAAAATTATTCACATGTATCTCTCCCATCTGAAGATACTAACTACAATCTGATAAAAATTTAATAATACAATTTTTTCAAATAAATGTAACAATATATACAATCACCAAAACTTAAACTTCGTGCATTTGTGGTTACGAAATGAATGTGCGAAATATGAGAGAGTAACAAGTTCGGACGATTTGAAACTGAGCTGAAAATTAATGGAAAAAGTATTTTTCTACAAGAATAAAATCCAATCATGTTCAGATATCAGGGAATAAAGTTCAATGGTTAAATTTGAAAGAACACAGCCTTATTAAAAAAAAAAACCTATCCAGACGATTCTTGTTTAAAAAGAATGGTGACTATATAATTGATTAATAAAGCTGTATTCCTTAAAATTTAACCATTGAATTTTATTTTCAAATCGGGCACGAACTTATGCAATCGTTTCATATTTGATACAATACTTATTTAGAAAGCTGTACGAGACAAAAAGCATTAGAACTACGCACTTCGGGTAAAATTGATATCACTACTATGTAGGTTAAGCAGGAAATTCTCGGATAAACGAATCGGTGAATTCCCGGGGTATAACTAGCAATATTTCAATATTCAATGAATCCACCGCGTATAAACTTCGTTGAAGTATCAGGTCCGATCGTTTCCAAGAAGGAACCCGTTTCTTCAAATCGTGAGGAGCTCGCATTCCAATTACACGTTCATGGAAAGCCGCGCAACGGTCTCGATCTTAATTAGATTCCACCGAAATTCTCCTTATAATCATCTTTGGATATAAGGTTACCGAACTAATTCAATCTAGAAAGCTCGTTTTGGATCGCTTCATGTCAAAGCAGCGGAAAGGTGCTTGCCGCTTAGGAACCGGCCGTTTGTCAACAAGGTGCAGTCGGGAACAGGTTTCCACGGCGCAGTAATGGCGTCTTCGCCCTGTTAATTGGTATTTATTATAATTGGTGCTCATACTTGCTCACGGCACGAGATAAGCTGTCCCGGGGATGGACGGGACGAAGCCATCGCTTTTTGGGAGACAGTCCCACAGCACCGATGATAATTCCATAACGAGTTAGGGGGGTCCACCCATTAACATGGTAAATACGCGGGCCCCATGAAAGTGACGCCAGCTCGTGGGAAAAGGAGGACCAGGAATGAGACCTCAGAATGGCCCTTCACGCCCAGGTAGGTGCTAACCCTGGGGGGTGGTACCTTTTCGAAGCCGAAACGCCTCGGGGAAGGGCGTGATTTGACGTCTCGTTCCACCGGTGCCATAATTCATCCGGTTGGCCCACCTGGAAGCTATACGGATCCGAAAGTACCTTTAATTGACTATTTTCGGCCCCGAACCGTTTCATCGTATTGGAGGCGGCACGTGACGACAGACCTGCACCACGCCGAGGGATGTTTCTATTCGCGCCAACTAGATTGAGATGAATCTCCTGGTTAGCATGAATGGACTCTGGATTTTGCGCGTTCATGACTAGACCTGCGGATCTTTATACTAAATCAAATATGTTTGCATCGGTTGCAAGACACAGGAGCCAAATAGAAATTTCATTCTTCTTTTAATCGTCTTATCAAGCTGAAATTAATACACAGATGTCCTTAAATCTTCCTAATTCGTTCACTGTTCTAAACTGTACGTGCCCATTTTTGTCATAAATGCATAAAATCCGCAGTCTATTTACGATTAGCACAGATTTAAAACAGCGGACATCCAAGAGAGTATAACATGCTACTTGCTGCAATTATTTATAAGTTGTTGTCTTTTAGTATAATTAAGTAAATCATGATTCCTAGACGTACCTTTCAACTTCTTTTCTCATATACATTTCTCATAATGAAGTGTTGAAATGGCCATTAAAACAGACGCAGGTGGATTTTTATGCAAAATGAAAATTGTCTACATTAATTGCAAGATACAGAAGCTTCCTAGACATTTACTTCTTTTCTTTAATTTTTAATAATTCAAAAGTAATATAACAGTAGTTTCAATTTTCTTAAATATCTTCACTGTTTAAATACCACAATGCAAATTTCAATACAATTTAAGTTGGTTGCAGTTTTACCAAATCTGGTTTATTTAGTAGGTAGTAATAAAAATTGATTTTCGACATGGCAATCAATCTTTATTTCATTTCAGTTTGTAACTGTCCAGGTAAACAATTTTTCCATCCTAAATATTCTCAGTCTACTGATCAACAGATTAGCCATCAACTATTACTGACCGTTACAGTTTTTATACATTTACAATAACACTAACAGGATAAATAAATGCATTAGGAAACATTACAGTTTGTTGCAATACAGGTAGATAATTTTTCTGTTACATAAAGAGATTCCCAGTCTACAGATCAGCACATTAGACTCCAGCTATCACTGATCAAGGCGACAAGCGACACCTTCCTAACAAATTTCAGAATGTTATAAATCAACTAAAAGTTATGTAAACCGTTGGTGAATGTGTTTGTTAGAATCCAAATTTTTTAATTACATATAAAGATCCTCAATCTCCTGGGATCAACACATTGAACTTCAGCTACCACTGACCCGGACAGCATGCACCATAATTCTTTTAGAGTTTATATAATACATTCATAATAACACTAACAAACGAAACAGAAACATTAGAAACATATTGTTGCAATCCAGGTAGACCATTTGTCTTTTACAAGAGGACTCCCAGCCTACTGATCAACACATTAAGCTGCGTCCACCACTGACTCAGACAGCAGGGAGCACAACAGTTGCGGAAAGTTAGAAATAAATAGAAAATTCTGTAATCCGTCGGTGGAAGTGTTTAGTAAACAGTGTTGCATAGGTATATCTTTGCAGCGTAATCAACACGGTAGCTAATGTAGTCGGGAATCCTAATAAACCGATTGAAAAAAAGAGGATCAGGCGCGCACCGGGGCGCTGCGCTGGGAGAGATGCAAGGAGGAGGGCATCAAATGAGCTGCGCCGCAAAAAAACGAACTGGAACGGATGTGAAGAAGAACGCCGGTCTGAATATTACGTATCACCGCGTATCTTTATTACACGAGTGCATTAGTCGCTATCCAACTAAGGCGTTAGTTTATGAGCGACGCACACCTGCGCGCTGCGGTAGCGGGATACGTCGGGAGCGGAGGATGAAGAAAAGCGGTAACGGTATCGGAACGGAAGGTGTTCATAATTGTGACGTCGCCGATCTTCATAATGCCATACGAGGCGAAGGAAACTTGAATGGAGAACGCTCGTTCCCGAAGCTGCCTGCCTTCTGTTATGGTCCAAGTGTTCCTTATGGTGAATGGCACGGCGGAGGCAGTTTCTTCGAGTAACCACCGGTTACGGGTTAGAGGTAAAACAAGTCGAGCTCAACGGTTCGATGAATGAACAGCAAAATTGTTGTTCACTCAACAACAAAAAGTTCAAGGCAACGACACGTAGCTTCTTTTCCTGGACTACTTGGCTTCCTCTTTTCCAGACTCTAATCTTTTTCTTACCGAGTATTTGATCAAAAAAACATGATTTAAATAGTTTCGTAAAACCGACACGGTTTTCACCGACAACATTTCAACGACCCAGATTTGACCGACAACGGATTTGATTCACAATGACTTGAGATGACCACAGTATGTATCATCATACAGTATTGTATGTATTACTTGTATGTATTGTATATTATTATCATACTGTGGTCGTTTCAAGTCGTTGTGGATCAAATTTGTTGTCGGTTAAAGGCGTCGGTGAAAACTGTCGGGGAAAGTGTCGGTGATTTCCATGGGACCCGAATATTTTACACACTCTTCAGTGATACATTCAGTTAACCCTTTGCATTACTTATATGTAGACTGCGGATCTTTATGCAACATAAAAAATGTTCGCAGTTTGATTGCAGGACACAGAAGCCAAATAAAAATTCTATTTTTTTTTTAATTATCCTATTAAGCTGAAACTAATACATTGAAGTTCTTAAATATTTTTAACATGTCCACTGCTTTTAATTGTTCGTGCCCATTTTTATCATAAATGCGTAAAATCCGCAGTCTACTTATGTGTCTTGGGTTGTAACATAAATTCATTCGCATCTATTGCAAGTAATCACCTAATTTGAACGATTCAGTTGTAATTTATAGGAAATGTAGATGACCCTAATTGAATAGAAACTACAGCGAATGATCGAATTATGAAATTCACAGTACAAAGAATGTATTTTCAAATGATTAATAACGTTGTCTACAGTGCTGCTAGACAGAGCTACTTGTAATTTGCAAACAGAAATAATTCATAGAAAAATTATAAGAATTCAGTGTAAGTGGACTTTCATTTAAAAATTAACTGTTTTAATGTAAATGAAAATATGCATGTGATTCTAATATTTTGATTATTCGCTGTACTTATCAGTCGGCGATTTGCTAATTGATTGATTGTAATTCTACTTTGTTAGTAAATGGGAAGAGGATAAATCTTTGAAAAGAGAAGATCTTTGAAAATAATAGATTGACATTCCTAAATTCTTTTAAGCAGTGCAGTAATTTTGAGTTAGTTCTGTTATTAATTTTCTCCGAAATGCTATAGTTTTGTTACTTAACTATTACAGAAAATATAGACATTTCTAATCATTGTGTAAAATAAATCACAGAACAAGAGATTAATAAGGTCTTAATTATTAACAATATGTATTACAGTTATTATGCCATATAACAATAAAAGATGAAAAATGTAACTGGCAATTGCTATTCATAAAAAGTTACGAACTTTTTTTGAATAATTTATCCGACCTGATGAAAGTCAATAACGATATAGTAAACAAAGAACCGTGTGCAACAATTTACTTTTCTGGTCACAGAAGGCGATTGATTGTTCATGAAATTCATATATCGTCTAGTATCAAATATGGCACGACGTGCAGCATGATCATGACTAGACTGCAGATCTTTATGCACTTATGGTATATGGACATCTACGAAAGACAAGCAACCGTGAACATTAATAAAGCTTAATTGCGTTTCTAGTTTATTATTACCGTAAGCAGTTCTCTAATTAACGAAACGAGTTTCCCTTTATCCTGTTCTTCATACAATGAAGCTGGGATTTTACATAAAAACTCGTAGCCTTGTCATAGTAATGCAGTAGCTGTACCATAAACGTGTCAGTACACGTTAATATTCCCTCAAAGCCTATGAATCCTTTAATGACATTTTAACCAACAATACTATGACTTTAATGATGAAAATAAGTAAACAATAACTGTCATTGCACAGACAACATTGCTTTATCATAATAAATCATCAAAATGACGTCCGTTCCATACGAATGATTACACCGAGTGGACATTAAAATAGGAACACCTAAATATCTTTATTATGAAGTTGTGCTAGAAGATGCAAAATATGTAAATATCACGGAAACCAGCAGAAATATGAAGAAATGTATTATATACAATATTCTTCATATGAAGGGGCGCATTTAATGGCGCCAAGCACATATTTCCATAATGGCCATTTAAGGGTCAGATGAAGGGCAACTTCATTTTTTCAAATGGAAACCCATATTTTTTATTGCATATTCTTATTCTACGTCGAAAAATAATAATATTTCGTATGACACATTGAAAAAATAAAGATAAAATTTGTCTGTGACGGCGACATTCTGCGTAGAAAATGATGATGAAGTCCCCGTACAACTTTGCCCCATCATGTACCGTTCAGGAGATATTTTCGCGGGGATTTATATAGGGACTGGTATGCGACACTTAACTGTTCGATCGACTCGCGACAGAGACGCGTCGAGATTTACACGTGATCGGTCACCGAGCCAGCGAACGATCGTTTCGCGTTGCGGTCCGCTTAGGGTGCACGCGATCGCTTTTCATAACCGTGCAGCCGAAATAAAAAGAAACCGTAGGGGCACGTGCAGAGGCTGCACCTGTGTGGGAGTCAGGCATCCCGCGTAGGCTGGAAAGGGAACAGAAAGTAGAGAGAGCAGCCCCGTGCCCGAGGCACAGGTGAAGAGGCGCTTTATGAGGTCTGGTCCTGGGCTGAAAGGCTAATGAAAATATAAGTTGCACGCGATAGATTTTGAAATAAAGGCCGCTGCGGCGTAGCTTTGAGGTGGCCCGGGCCTCTGGGATTCTCCGGCGAGTCTTGAATTAAGTATAACTAATATTAGAGGCAACGGTATTCAGTCGATCTTTTTGCTGTTCATTAAAAGCCGCTGATGGGCTAGCGGATGGTGAGGAGTGGAACGGGAACGGCATATAGCTATGAACATCAGGGAGTAGTTCGCCAGGTTGAAAGAGCCGTTGAATGAGGGATGTTATCGGGGCCTGCGAGACTGGTCTGCTGCAGTCCGACTCGGTTATCTTCGCGAATTAATCGATTTTGGCCGAGTCGTTTTTTCAGCGGCTTTCCGGAGAGGATTCGGCTGATTACAGGTAAATGGGACGCTCCGGATTGTTTCGGAGAGGTTCGCTGAACACTATCGCCGATACTCCTCGGGGATAACTTATTTTTGCGGCCGCAACCCGAGCTCCTGTAGACTTTTTTCCGAAATATCAACGAAATTATGGGCGAACGGCTAAGTGCTTTCGAAGACAATCGTGTTATCGAATTTCTTGACCCTTTAGGATCCTAAGTTGCCTCTACCAGCTTGTTCCAGATCTTGCTGCAGCGTCGAGTAACTCAATTTTATTTGTATTTGAAATTTTTCGAACTTCTGTAGACCAGGTAAGAAATATTAGATCGGTGCATAGGAAATGTTCGACTTCAGAATGCAAATGTTAGAAAGCGTTCCTATCAAGAAGTACTAGTACAGTCCACAGGTTTATTGTACAGGATCTTTCATTGAGAAGCGTTACTTTAAATTATGAAGGAAATTTTTTTAAACTTAAATTACAATTTCACCTTTTTTACCATTTTACTAACCACATGTGGAAGGGTAACAACTCTAATCTGTACAAATAAGAAATTTAAAATTGCACCTCTTAATGGAAGACCCTTTATATGACTTTGAGGACCAAAACTAATCCTCGAAAAAGGTCATTTTCTTTTTAAATAAATATGTAATAATTGTGTAATAATTGTGCAAAACCCTGGACGATACAATAGTTGAAGGTGCATAGAATTCAATTGTAAAATATTTTCAAAATGTTTTTCATAGCATACAACCATTTTCGACCTGTTGAAATGATTAAAAGAAACATTACATTTTTATACGATCAAAACTTTTAAAGAACTGTTTATTTTGCATAGAAATCTGCCTATTCAAATCTAATCTGTCTATTCAAATTCCAATTATGCTTGGATCTGCCTAAGGTTCAAGAATAGTTCATTGTTTTTTTTTGCAGATTTCATTCTTTCAGCTTAAAGTTCTCAACAGTTTTCCTCTCTCCAGTATGTTCCCAATTATTACATGGAATTCAAACAATTTCGCTTGAAAGAAACTACCTGAAAATTGGAATTCGTGTCGAGGCCGAGACATCTAAGGGAACGTCTCGGAACGGACTTCCTATAAATCGTATATTCATTGAAGCAAGTTAAGAGCGGAGGGGTTTAATCAGCATGCAAAATATATTCGCGAAGTCACAAGCGATTCGGCAAGTTTTGGCTGGCAGTGTACATTAAGATTTTCGTCGGGAACACTTGCTCGCATAAGGACAGGATGCACACTGGTGTACGCACGCTCCGCGCGCTCCGAGCTATGCACATACTACATACCCAGAGCGTTCCGCGTCTCCCACGCGCCATAAACTAATACCAAAGTTAAATGAATTCGAAATGATCGATAAACTTTATCATTGATCAATTAAACTTTGTACCGTGTGAGTGACGGGCCTTGAGACAGACTGGAGAGGGTGGATACGGAAGGGGCGGTTTATTTAATGAACGCTAAATGCGGTGCCAGAGATGTCGACGACAAGGGCGACGACGAGGGTGAGTCGTGCCTCCTCGAGCCGCCTTTTTTTCCCTTCTTTACGTCAGCCAACTTTAAATTACCATTGGCCGAATGATTTTCTCACGCTTTTTTGCGTCATCGACGTCGTCATGGTCGCGGAACTTCACGCTTTATTTCGTCTTCAACCCTTTCGAGCTCAAGGGGGTAAACCTGATCTATTCATTTTACATGATTTATGAGGAACAAAGTTAGTAATTATTAATCTTTTGCCTGTTCAAACTGAATAGGGTGGTTCTGTTTGGACGCATTCATTTCAGATGATTCGTGAGAGAAGAGATTTTCAGATCATTATGGATTAAAGGTTTTCACAATCTTGCAAATCATGCAATCTTGTATGTTCAGAGTAGTCCATGCCTAAATATTTTCTTCAGATGTAACGATATTAAATTTTTAATCTTCAACCCCCGGACCATTCTTACAACTATGTTTAAGTCTATTCACTGCTTCATTTACTAAATTTTTGAAACATATTCATGGAGGTAAACATTGTAAATAAATAAAATTTTGCTATAATAGAAACACATATTTTGTTACAAATATTTGTAAGTAGACTGCGGAACTCTGAGCAAAAGAGAAAACTTCAACAGATTTATTTTAATTCCTAATAGTTTTAATAATTTATAAGTAATGTAACAATATGTTTACATTCTTCTTATATACATTTACTGTTTTGCGTTCCATTCTATGAATTAAGAGACTGAATACTATATTAACACATTACCGACCGGTGATTACCGACCGGTACATGGCTAAACACTTTTTAATGGAACCTTCAATAGCAATAGCAATTTTCTAGTTAATAGTTAATAGTTCTAATTTAACAGTTTCATTTAAGATTGCAATGTAAAAGAAAATCCGATTAATAGGCCTCCGGTAGGTAAAGTGTTAAATAAATAGAATTACAACAATATCGAATGAGTAACCAAGTTACAGTTTGCATATATTCTGAATACTATCTTATTCAAAATAATATTTTCTGAGTACAGTCTACTATTTATTATAATTTTGTTACTTTACGAAAGACGAGGTAACGCGGTACTATAAAGTCATTAGACGTTTCATTCGAAACACGTCTCCTGATTTTGATTTAAATACATGGAACTTAATATCTGTTATCCGAACACTTTCGTCTCGCTATTAGTTCGGATATGGGAGGCCCCACCAACGTTTCAAACTGTGGGCGAACGACACGCTCGTGGCGATCATATTAATCCGCTTAAGCGAGCATTTTCTGGATAGGGGTAGCATAAGGCTGGTTCACACATTCATCTGCTGTTTCCAATTAACGCAAAGAACGCACAAATCAAGTTGGCATGCGCGTTAATGACGATGACAGTAAATGTCGTCGAAATGCTAATGTCCCTTTATTAAAAGGATTTTTGCGCACTCGGCCGCGCAGCAACATTCGAATTCGCCTGCAGTCCTAAACACTCATAAATATTAACGGCGAATTGTTATCTCGCTTGACGACCGTTCCTTTAAACATTACACGGAATACCACGGCAACAGTTTTATCATTATTTCCTGCATTTACTATGAATTCGCTTAGCGCTAACGGCTTTAATACTTGTCTCATAAATTCACCCTCGCGGTATCAGTAGTGTGTCTTTGCGTTAGGCTTCGAAACACGTCGTCCGATGCTCCATAACCTGTATTTATGCAAAGTACACGCGAAAACGTCATTATCACTCGGTTATTGTTGCTGCTTTCAATCTGACTGGCCAGAGATACCAATAAAACAACCCGCGAAGCGATTGCAACATTATATTGCGAGCAGTAAATCAACCGCGCGGGGAACTCGCACACACGACACTCGCAACACAAGCACGTTGTAACAAAATAATAACCGTTTTTTACTGCCTCGTTTACAGCTGCAATAAATGTCAATTTTTATGACTTGAGGTATTCATTAATTTAGAAATTATTTCCTAGGCATAGTCCTTTTGCGGAT
Organism: Lasioglossum oenotherae; assembly: GCA_028455765.1. Taxonomy (NCBI): domain Eukaryota; kingdom Metazoa; phylum Arthropoda; class Insecta; order Hymenoptera; family Halictidae; genus Lasioglossum; species Lasioglossum oenotherae. Next base: position 6,584,850 of record CM052300.1, on the reverse strand, counting down.
TTTCGCGTGTTTGTTGTGTGCATGTGTACATTTGTAAAGTGTTAGAAACACGTTCTCGTTAACAAACATTATTGATGTACTTTCTGTTTACTGCATGGAATTCTTTGAATGAATGAGATCAATTCTGTGTTCTCCTATCGACTTTTATCATCGAAATGATTTATGTAGATAGAATTCTGCGTACAGGTCTGCAATTTATTTATAGAAGACTTATTCATCGTCATTAAACGGTAGATTTTATTCATCTATACAGGGTGTCTTTTCAAAGTTAGCATGTTTTTTTTATATTCAGGGAGGAGACTCGGTTTTTCATGATTGCAAGGGTCCGGGATATGACTTCTCATTTCTCTATAATGCACAGATGTGGTTTTTTAGTAGTCAAAACGATCAAACTAGGCCGCGATCGCCCTCAAAAGTCCTATTTTTATATTTACGGGGCGTAGTTTGCATTATTCGGCACCGCAATTTGCATTATTCGGAAGTATACAGCTGCGCGTGTAGCTATTTTCATAAAGCTGCGACATCTACATACTGCCGAATAATGCAAATTATGCCTCGTGAACGCAAAAATAGGTCTTTTGAGGGAGATCGCGGCCTCGATTGATCTTTTATCTAACGCTTTTGACTACTGAAAAGCTCTATCTTTGCATTAAGCATACACATTACATTTGTAATTGTGCTTATCGTAAATTATGTAATTCTACATTGAGGGAAAACGTTAAAATTTAATATTAATAGAGAATTTAAGATATTACAATGTATATACACACATACATACAGTTAGGAGCAAGCATACGCAACAATACGCTCCGAACATTTCATTGAAATTGGTGAATTGTTTTATGAGTTATAAACGATCAAAAGTGGTAAAAATTGCAACTTTTCAAGATTTTCAGCCTTTCTACCACTTTTTAGCGTTTACAACTCGCAAACCAATTAACCAATTTCAATGAAATTTTCAGAGCATATATAATTTTGTACCAGTTCACCAAACACATATTTTAAATTTTCGTTATTGGCCCAGCTAAAAAATTTGTAAAAACCAATTTTTACTATTGTTTTTCACAATTCCGACCAAATGCATTTTTTCAACATAGTTTTTATACACATCATTTACTAAACTAATTCTTCTAGCCTTACATAGAAATTGAAGTCGATTGGTCCATTCATAAAAAAGTTATTCTGATATATATGTATACAGTGAGCCACGAAAGTATTTGAACGCCCTTTAAAACAGAATAATTTTTTTATAATAGTACCAAACGATCTGACTTTTTATAATCAATTCGAAGCATTGGTTTACGAAATGATATGCAAAGAAGATTTCCCAAAAATTATAATTTAAAAATGTATTTTTTAAAACTTTTTTATTTGGGCCCTTAATGAAGATTTTAAATATATGTTTTGCGTATCTATATTAGTTATGCACATACCAAAAATTTCACCGAAATTGATTGACGCAGAAAAAAACGACGCGCATCGAAAGATCTTATTTTCAGATTAAACGATTTTATATTGGATGTGAGGAGAAATCTGTGGAATTCAGTGACTGGTTTAATGATTTTCCTCAACGTCGAAGGCGGACGTCAACTTGGTATTTCGAGCGATATGATAATCGAAACGGCTGAAAACCCAAACAACCCCCATCTACCTATTAATCCGAAGCAGTCCTGCTTAATAGAGACACAGTCTGGAATTAGGGTTGATTATCCAGAGTGTACAAACTCTTGGTTGCGTGCGGCTGAACGATATTCCGTGCCTTATTCAAACTTGTGGCGAAACCACACTTAACACGTACACACGAATTAATGCTTCCGTCGAACTGTTCGGTGGAATAAACGTGAAGAAACAGTGACAGCTCTGAACGTGAACCATTCAATGACACTGTAGTATCATTATGGCGCGGGCGCTCGATTCTATTTGCTCCAGGGCGCTGAATATGCAGCTACAGCACTGCTTTCGACGAGGTGATTAAAGAAGGAGAAACAGAAGAAGTTACGATCGTAGAAAAAAAGGGGACGGAACTTATTTGCACACCTGATACTTACAGGTAATTGAATCATTAGGGCAAACATTATTGCGATTAGTAAGAACTATTAAAGGGTAATTTCTAGACAGCGGATTTTATGCATTTATTGCGAAAATGAGTAGGTGTAAATTGAAACAGTAAAATCATTAGAAGAATTTAAAACGACTGTTCTATCGTTATTAACGTATTAAACATATTTTGAAAGAATATAAATTTCTATTTAAAGTTTTTATTTTGCATAAAGATCCACTGTCTAGTAATTTCGTTACTAGGATCTTTAACGCTCGGATGTTGAGCTCCTGCAGAAATGGTTCAATTCTATACGGTGCTTTCCATCCGAACTGTTGTATTTTTGTAGTGAGTTCTTTCCTGGATGATCTATAGAGTGTGCAATTCCATAAGATGTGAGCGAGGTCTTGATTATGATGACCACACTCACAATTGCTTTCTTTCGCGAAGCCGGTTCTTGCTAGGAAACTTGCGAGGTTGTAATAGTTGCTCCTGTATCTTGAAATTCAGCTGGTTGTATTTAGGGTTGCCAGAAATGTTTTATCCAAATATAGAAGAAGTAGTGAACACTGCAATCATGTATATATGAGATAGGCTCAAAATATAGGAGTTCAAGTAAAAGAGGTACACAGCACATTTTAAACTTTTTTATTCAAACAAACATTTCTGAAAATAATATGCTATTCAAATATGATATAGGAGATCAAGTTCAATTATAGAAGACCCATATCAAATATAGAAGATCTGGCAACCGTAGTTGTATTACACTTACAATTGGTAAGAATTGTTACAGGGTAATTGAATGATTAGATCGACCATAGGAGAAGATTCTAGCCTAATTGGCACACCATGGGCATGGTGAGAGTGGCATAAAACTGAGGAAAGTAGAAGGTGATTCGCCGGGTCGAAAAACGCGGCTCGAAAAGCGAAACTTTAAACCGGGCGCCTATCTTTCCTCCTTCCTAGCAGAATTCTCCGATTTCGAGGGGATGTTAGGCCTGTACACCTGCAACATCCACGGGAACTTCTCATCCCCGGTTCTTATACTATCTCTCTCTCTCTCTCTCTCTCTCTCTCTCTCTTGCACACACTGGCGCTCTCTCTTTCTCTCTGGGTGCCGGCGAGAGATGTCCGTGTAGGTGTTAACGTCGATCGCGCGTGTGAACAGGGCCTCGTATAATATCCGAGTCGGTCCGGAGTGTCGGTGTCGGCATGTCGCAGGCGTGGGCGTGCGTTTTATATTCATCGCGGAGGTATCATTTTCACGGGAAGTTTTAAAAGAAACGTGCCCGCGCCCGCGTGCGCGCGCGCGCCCGCGAGCGTACGAAGTCGAATAAATAATGCCGCGGTGTTAAACTCTTATCCGAGGTCGCCGGCCGGTGCGCATAAATAAGGCCTTCGTGTAAGTATACCATCCTTCTTGCACCAAACACTTTTCGATTCTTCTCCGTTTGACCCGTCCAGTCTCTGTCGTCGCCGTGTTGTTCCGCGGTCTTCTTCTCTTCTTCTTCGTCGTCTTCTTCTTCTTCTTCTTTGATTTCGTTATGCCTATGAGGACACCTCTCCGCGTTATGTCGCGAAAGATACGTTGAGATATTGCTCCAATGGCTGTACAATGTAGCGAAGGAAATTATTAGACAACACTATTGGGTCGAACTCAATCTGATTCACGATTATAACCAACGCGAGTTTGTAATGGCTAGGATAACTACTGTGACTCGAATTAATATTCGAACGTTCTAAAAAAGACGATCACTTTTTTGATATTGTACTATGCGATCTGAACTTTCTCCGGAAGCTAGAGCAATTAGTTTACCACAGGATGTGGGAAGAAATTTTTTCAAAAATTGCAATTGCCCGGAATTATAGAGAAAATAGTAAAAGTTGCATTTTACAACTTTTTTGTGTGAGCCTATGTTGAAAATTTAAACGATTTCGTAATTACTAGGATAACTACTGTCACTCGAATTAATATTCGGACGTTCTAAAAAAGACGATCACTTTTTTGATATTGTACTATGCGATCTGAACTTTCTTCGGAAGCTAGAGCAATTAGTTTACCACAGGATGTGGCAAGAAATTTTTTCAAAAATTACAATTGTTCGGAATTGTAGAGAAAAGACTAAAAGTTGCATTTTACAACTTTTTTGTGTGAGCCTATGTTGAAAATTTAAACGATTTCGTAAATACTAGGATAACTACTGTCACTCGAATTAATATTCGGACGTTCTAAAAAAGACGATAACTTTTTTGATATTGTACTATGCGATCTGAACTTTCTCCGGAAGCTAGAGCAATTAGTTTACCACAGGATGTGGGAAGAAATTTTTTCAACAAATTGCAATTGTTCGGAATTGTAGAGAAAATACTAAAAGTTGCATTTTACAACTTTTTAGTGTGAAGCTATATTGAAAATTTAAAGAATACGTTTTGTAGATCTGTGTCAATTACAGTGTTTCCGCGATTGATGTGACTTTCGGGTATGCGGATGATGTGACTTTTTTTATCCCCACTACTAGGGGGTTCCCCCTTGGAAGGTCGATCGCGTTACAAAGAAATTAATGTATTACAGTGTTTAAATTGGGGTTTTATGATACTCGATGTATCATTCTCAGGTATGGAATAGCATTAGTGCAATACAACAATTTCTCGCTCAGCGCCGTTGTTTACCCAGGATCGTCGTTTACACTTGGAAAAGTTATCCAAGAAATCTATGTTCGGCACAACGGAAAAAACGACAGGCACTGGAAGATGTAAAAATCGTTAGATTTATTGCAGTTAGAGGCCGAACGAGCTTCTATAAAACAATATTGCTTCACTGAAAGTTGAAAACCTGAATCTAAAATACAAGTAAAAGACGATTGACACCTGATTTATCGTAATTTTCGAATATAAACGTTTTAATTTCTATATATTTATGTATTAAGTAACATAACCATTAAGGTATTCAAATTGTATCGTCCTGTTATATCTTTTTCCGCTTCATTCAGTTCGCGTGTTCTCTTTTTAGGCGCATCCCACATACTGCACTTTTCCTCGCACAATTTCTGCCCCTTTTCGCCGGATTCTACGTAGTTATTCCCCTCCATTCCCGTCTGCTTTACAAACATATTTCAACTCCACTTTTTCATTCATTTACGTTCTTCTTCGTCGATTTTCCTCGGCTGTTACGCCTATTCAGCGTGCCCCGTTTGTTATCTCTGAATGTTTTCCGAATTTCTCGTCTTGTTTTCAGCTAAAGTTTTTACGGTCGAACAGCAGACGCATTTATATTAAAATTTCAAGTTTACCGTTTGCTGCTCTGTACACATTTACGGTTACGATTACTTGATACATTGCCAACGTGATAAATTATTATTCGCTCCTTATGCAGACATACGAATATGTACATATATGTATGCTAATGTAGGCTACATTGCAAATCTTACGAAGAACATTAAAAAATTGAAAACAGAGTTTATTAGAAATGACGATAATAACATATTTCATAATACTTCCGTCGTGTACAAAATTACAGTTTATTCTATAATTATTATTAAATATATATCGTGCGTTTTCATACAAAATTGAAATTGTATTAATTGCACGATTCAGTAGCTACAAAAGCACTTCATATCTATTGTTAATAACTTTATGGAGATTATAGAAGGAAATATAGTTTTTGAACAATACAACAGTGCTTTTTGCATGGTAAAATCCACAGCCTGAAAGTTACTATTTGCATGTATTTGTTCGAAATAAAAAATAAATAAAAATATTCCACTAGAAGAGACGACTACAGAAATATAAAAAAAATATAAATTTCTAAAAAACGACACTTATATCTCGATTAAAATGCAGCTCTTGGCCTAGAAATCGTCTTTCTATTATTTCTTTATGATATACCAAGCACAGTAACATTATTAGAATATTATTTCTTCCTTCCTCAATATGTATAGACCTTTAACTTTCAGCACTCCATAGTGAAACATTTGAAACGCATCGTCCGCAAAAACACATAAACAATTTGTTGCAAAGTTTCCAGTTAACGAGGGTACCAAACCGCTCGAATGAGAAACGCATTCGATCCGGTTAATTAGTTTCAATGAATAATTCAACGAGGATCCCGAGCCCGATAATCTTTAATATTTCAGATGTCCGTGCCGGACCGAGCGAGAATAGCCCGAAAATTAATCGCGCTGTATAACAATTTTATCGCGGCGTTTGTTTCTTGGTTGTTTTGCTGGTCCAGCACGGTGCAGCAGAAAATGTAGAAATTTCGGCTGGACATAATGGTCGGCCGAGTACAGGAATCGGGCAGATCGTTAAGTTATAGGGGCCCATGGAACCGGACGTTTTCCTTTTGTCTATCGTGTTGCGCGGAGAAATGCAGCCCGGGAGATAAGGTTCGTTAGTGGGCGAAAGGTTAAAAATAAGCCGGCGTGCAGGGCAGCCCGTCATAAATCTGGCAATCCCAGGTGAAAAGCCAGCTTGCACCCTAAAAACAGGGACACATCCTTACTCACGAGGCCGGGCAGCTATTCGTCAAGTTATAGCGGCCTCGTTTTCGGAATCTGTGCCCCGAAGAACCACAAATTACATATTATACACTCCTGGATAAAATGACACAGCTAGGGTGCACCTCATTTTTCCGCTAAAATTGTTCCATTTCATCAAAAAAATTATATATCTAAAATCTTAGATCAATCAGACGTCGCGAAGACGCGACACATCGAATGCGAAGTTTTAAAATGGAAATAACCGCACGCTAAATGTGAAAAGAGCACACTGAAAATTCAAATTAAATATTTATATCTCGAAAAATATCATAATTCCTTACACGCATTCGAGCACTTTACTTCGTACGAATTGAGATTGTTCCACATTAATTGAGCTGTCTAAGTTCTGTGTGCCACCTTCCCGCTAACAAGCCTGTTTCGCGAACGAAAAGTTCCAATATTCTCTAAAATCATTCTTATTTAAAGATCAATTTATATTATCGAAGGATGAAGAAAATGGAACACATCAGATTTGTATTTTTCTCAGTAAATTGTATTTAAAAGCATGGATCTAATTGCTGCAGTAGCTTCAGGACAAGACCATCAGTTTTTAAACAATCTATTCAAGCAAGTTAATAGATCGTATTAATATCTATTATTGTCTGTGTGTGTGAGAAAGAAAGAGAGAGAGTATGAACGTGTTTGATGTTGTAGAAGTACAGAACATCCAGGAAGACTGATTTATATTCTCTCAAAATCCAAGTTTATTCAGATCGAAACAACTTTTACTGTGCACTAATAGATCGATTGATTTAATAACATTAATTTCTTTGATCGGCTGCAATTTATTTTTCCGTAAACACATGAAATTGTCATAATCCCTGTGAATGTTACTTGCTTGAGACACTACATCCCAAAATTAAATGATGATTTATATCTCCAATAAGAATAATCTCCAATAAGTCTTTATTAACAAAAATGTGAACTGTCTGCAGTGTCAGGTGTCTACAATTTCGCCCAATATCGTCCGGTAACGAAAAGATTTCTCAATTACGCGATTCCCCGACTTGGATTTCCTGACCTCTCGAGGAAGGAGGACTACACTTTGGGATATTGACATGTATAATGCAATTAGCTGGCCACGATCTCTAACATGCTTCTGACGCCAAGGGGAAGGTATTTGAACCTGGATAGGGGGAGGATCGATCGTACCCTCGCCGGCCAATAATTGTAATTAGTAATCAACACCATTATGCGCCTCCGGCCATCAGTTTCCCCTCCGCAGTTGCCATTAAGGCAATTGTACGATTTCCTTGGAGCCTTCCTCGTTCGCATATTTCTTTTCGCCCGGTTTAATTGTGCCCAGGGAAGAAAAAATTTCTTTGACGACTCTCTGGCCCACGGATTCAAGAAGAAGCAAGCAGGGGTGGCTGGATTCCGAGGGGATGGGGCAGGGTGGTTTTATTAAGGAAATAAACGCGTCGGCCCGGTATAGAAACGTCGACGCTGACTGCCTGATTATAGCGGACCTTTTCGAGGGAGGGGTTGGCCTCGGAAATTTTGTTGGGCATTTGCCTTCGTGAGCTACCGTACGGTACGACCAGGCGGACAAAGGCAGCGGGCAATTAAAGAAAAATCTGATTTGCATCCGGATTAGTAATCGGAGGAAAAGCACCGCTCGATGTTGATCCGGAATTTTTCAACCCCCATACCGTTCATTCCTAAGAAAAGCGACATAAGTGAAAAAAAGGAAATTTTACAGGAGAGCCATTTTTGAAAATTACCTAAACTTACCAATTTTTTTAATTGTATGTCACCTACTTAGAAATGTAAAATAATTTGTTATTTAGATACTGAGTTAATTGTACATTAGTTATAAAGTACACCATAATTTATATACTTATTATTATTCTCTTTTTTTTAGAAATATATTTTGAGTTGTGTCACATTTTTTATTATACGGTGAAATGATTGATCTCAGTTTGTTGCGGGGCGTATTTATTTATTTGAAATATGAAGCTACAATTCATTGACTCCGAGAGTGTAGAACAAAAATGGATAAATTATTATAATTACTAGGACTTTAGGAGGGGATGAAATCATCAAGAAATTGTAACAGGTGACGACAATTTTTCGAGACTGGGCAATTTGATGTTCAAATACTTTTCGAATCCGCTGTGCATGTGGAACTTATTTAGAAACATTCCTAAATAAACACATATTTTGCTTCAAATTTTTATAACTAAACTGCGGATCTTTGTGCAAAAAAAAACTACAGTAGATTTATTTTAAATTTGTTTATATTCTTCTCTCAAGCTGGAACAAAGACTGAATACTACTAAATAAATTGAATTACAACAATATTGAATGAGTAATCAAGTTAAATTTTGTATTGATATTCTGAATACTATCTTATTCAAAATAACATATTTTTCCGAGTAAAATCTTCTACTTATCATAATTCTGTTACTTTATAAACAAGAATGAAATGTAAAATGTAAATAAAAAAAGTAAAACTTGTAATATCATTGAATGTTTTATTTATAAATAATTATTGTCACACATTGGGAAATTACTAAATAGTTATTACCTATATTATATACCCCAAAATCTTTTTATTTAGTAACAAAGACATGTTACACAAAGACAGGTCAAATGAAACGTAAAAGTTATATTTGTTGTATTTGATGATTCATCTAATATTAGAAGTTTCTAATTTTCCAATCGTCACTTTTACAAAAGCTTGCCGAGTTAAATGACGATGACAGAATTTTATAATTGTTGAACATTAATGAATGATAAATGGCTGTAATTGAATCTTGGATCCACTCACTACAATGTTTCTATAACTCAACATAATATGTCTATTATATTACGTCATTTTTACATAACCTTAGTTAGTTAGAGTTAAACGACACTAACAGTATTATACTAATAGCTGAAAATTAACTAATGATAAACAGCTGTAATGGAGGCTTCGATCCACTCACAAAGATATTAACTGAACATGTCTCGATGATATTACGTCATTTTAATTGACAATAAGAAAGTATTTGAACTACTACGTTAATCTACTACTTTGTCATTGAACCGCAATTTAGCCGTCAGGCACGGTTTAAATTAGAATCGAGTGTCTTATAATAACTTTTTGGTAACAGTTGGAAGTGTTTCCGCGATTTCAACACCATCGACACGAAACGCGCGCCACCTTATTGTCAGAAAAAGGAATCCTAAATTAACATGTTAATTAAACGTCTCATAAATCAGCTCGTTATTGCTTCCCCGCCTGCTTCGAGCACAGTTCCGTCTGAAAATGAAGTTATCTGCATCAAACAGAGATTACAGTTAACGAACTCAGGGCAATTCATTCCAACTATTTGTACAAACTTTTCTGCAGCCGCCCATTTTAATCAAGCCACCGAATAATAATCCTTCGTTAAAGAATTCGTGGTCTGCAAACACTTTTTCTACTCGTGCTAGAAATGCTATCTCCTAACTACGAATACTATAATCTTTCACAGCATAAAGAAAAATCTCTGAAAAGAAATTTTATTCTTTATTCGAAGAAACCATTAACGAAAAGAATTATGATTAATCAATACTATTCTTTATTTAATTGTCTAAAATGTATGTTTGCACAAAAAATGTTTCAGTTGAACATTTTCAACCAATACATTTGTTTCATACATCGAAATTCATTAATTTGAAGCTGCATTTTATGGCGAGATTAAATAAAATATTATTCCATAGTTGCACAAATGTATTTAACACACAATTTCAAAATTACTTGCATAAGTAGTGCTGCAAAATGAAAATTTTCTACGTGACTCTGTATCTTAGAATTAATGCGGGTAAATTTTAGTGATTCTAGCGATTCTGCACATTTGTTGAAAATTTCACAATAGAATACGAATGAATTTCTCAAAGTAGTTTTAAAATCTCTGATCGAAGAAAGTTTGAATATGTTAGAAGATGTTTGTAATTAATATAAACATTTACGAGACTGAATAACATTTACAAGAATGAAGTGATCAAGTAAATTAAATCCATTCGTGCTCGGACAATATTCAACAGAACACAGTTTCTTATTTCCAGACATACGGTTGCGAACACAAAAGTGTATATGTAGTAATATAGAAGCGGCAACATCCTGTTTCCGCTTGATTATCGACAGGAAAAAAACGTGTAAATAATTTGTAGACCGATTCAGACTTGTAATGGAAGAAGTGTACAACAGGTAGCCGATTTCTGACCTTCGTTATGACAGCATTGAAGCATAACGCGGGTAAATGACGTGGCATATTTCGTGAGAGGAACTTTCATTATCGGAGTAAATTTATAATTAATTTCTGTAACGGTAGAATAGTCTCAGGGTCGTCGAGGCAATCGAGTCTTCAAATCGTTCCACTTCGATGAGGCTGCCTTTTCTCGAATGAAATACCAACACCGATCTCCCAATAATTCCTTACCAGGATCGAAAGATAACAATGAATTATGTTCAAACGTTCTTTTACGGAAATGAACGAAATTTTCCATGGATTTACCAAATACAGCAAATCCAAAATTATACGAAATAAAGGTAAAAATGTTTCACTGCAATATTATTTCCCAATGAGTGATTTCTGTGCCCTGAATAAATTTGTACAATTCAATGAGAATGTATTCTCGTTGGAGAGGGTATGTACAATTTAGAACAGTGGACCTATGAAAAAGATTTAAGGCCACCAGTGTATAAGTTTCACGTTAATGAGATAATTAAAAGAAGAAAGCAATTTTTATTTGGCTCCTGTGTCTGGTAATCATGAGATAATTAAAAGAAGAAAGCAATTTTTATTTGGCTCCTGTGTCTTGTAATCAATGCAAACATTTATTTTGCATAAAGATCCGCAGTCTTCTCATTACCGCAGATCTTCATGCAAAATAAAAATTGCGACTGCAAGACACAACAGCCAAGAACTTATTTCACCAATTCTCTTAACCTTCTGTTTGAAATCCGCAGTCTATTAATTTCTGGCATACCTCGCGCAATTGAATTGTATGGTACTGTAACAAGTTTTGGAACCGAGGGGAGCGAACACTTTCGACCGCGAAGGGTTGAAACGATGAGGTCCTAAAACAGTGGAACATGATGATAACTAGACTGCGGATTTCGTGCGTTTATCGCAAAATTGTACCTATTTTTATGTCTGAGAATCATTTGACTGTTTTACACAATAAGATTAGAGCGATATCAAAATAACCTTTCACGGGAAGCCATCAGCAACTCGTCGAAGACATTGCTCCCACTCCCTGTGACAGCCCCGAAATTACAAATAACCAGTGAAAAATGGCGGGCGGTAGGGGCGAGCACGTGGACTTATCGATGAAACTGCGAGCGATTCGAATATTTGTCTTGCCGGTCGGTTAATCGGATTCGCCGACAGGCAGACCCCAAGGAGCCTCGTCAACTCTGCTCGTAATTCTCGATTCCCCGGCCTCATTGATGTCCACTTGGCCGGCTGTCCCCTTCGTAGCTCTTCCTCACGGCCGGCTGAGCATATCAGCTTCGAAAATTTTGGTAACGAATTTAGCATTACGCCGCGCCGTCCGGTAGTCGGAGGGAGTCTGATTTTAATGGCGCGGACTACGAGCTAATGGGCCGCCGATTGTCCAAGCCCATTTAAGTCCCGGCCAGACGCGTCTGCCGGCCTCGAAATAATGGCATCCGTCGGACTCACGGTCGCAGAACTTGGATCTCCCGGTGGTTGGACAACGACGGATAATTTTGGAGAATAATTAGACCGCGTGTTTGCGGCCGTGCGCCAAGAATATTAATATCGTGAGCGTAATTAGACTAGACTGATTCCGGGAGTTACCCCTCAAAACACGGGTCACGGGGCGTTTGAAGCGACCAAGCTCTCTCTCTCTCTCTCTCTGTCTCTCGCTTTTCTCTCTCTTTCGCTCTTGGTTCTTCTATTCTAACCGACCACCGACACGCACGTTACCAAGACAAAAGAGTTTTTTAATTGCGACCGACACTGGTTTGAATAATTGGAACAAGTAATACAAATGATTTCACTCCTGTTATAAATAGATGACGGAAATTCGAGGTTTTGTTTATGGTGTTCTTTGTAGGTACGTTTAGAATCTTCTAATAATATCTTCGAAATTGCTATTGGAAGGTTGATGTTCCTCTGAAATATTCAAATGAAGAATGTTATAGGGTAACTGTACCCATTACTGCGCTAAATAATGATGTGTGTAAGCATTTTATGTGGAAGAATGATGTGTTCTGATCAACAAAAAATATTGGTGCCTCTCAAAACCTATTATGCAGAAACAAACTACGCGTATCTAGGTATTAATTTAAATAAATCCTGAGTACAGTAACAAATAATCGTTTTATTTATTACGTTTTGAACGAATAAACCTTTCGAATCATTTTAACGCAGTAGTAAATACACAAATGTTTGAGTAATGTTTATTATCTTTAGTTTTGAAGCTATTTTAATTTCAGAGCATTGTGAAGTTCTCAACATTTCACAATTACATTTAGAATGCAAACTCCTTTGTCTTTCTCAATTATTCTTCCTCTTTATTTTCGTTAAATCTCCATTCTTTCTTTGTTGCTTAAGTTTTCAGTTCCACAAGTACGGATCTTTCCATGCACATCACTTCACTTCATTACTTTTCGATTTAATTTTTGCCACATCTTCTTATTTTATCTATAATATTCTGTGTTTCTAAAGTTGTATCCCAACTACTTGCGTATATCGAATAGCTAACCTAAAACGTTAGACTTAGTAAAGTAAAGGTAGTAAAGCTTGCTTCTTCTTACATTCCTAGTGATTTTTGTGCCTCAGTAATGAGCTCCCCCTTCACTTCAATGTACGTAATGCTGAAGACTGAATTTTCTTTTATTAAAAAGGCAAGAGCAGTTTCTTTTTATATTTTTAATGTATCGTAGTAGGTATCTAAATAATAATAAAACTTTCTCTTACTCTATTTAAAGCAATACATAAAGAATGTACAATCATGTGAACAACAGTCCTTTTCAGCTTTTGTGCAGAATATTTCTTCAAATACTGAAATTATAACAATATAGGAACGATTGACAATTTTGTTTTCCTCGCCAACAAGAACATATTCTCATTGAATTGTACAAATTTATTCACGGCAAACTATTTATTTGTACGTATTTTAATCTCATGAGAAAATACTGCAGTAAAACGAACACACCCGCAGTAATAGGTACATTTTTCCTATACGTTTTCTACAGAAGTCGGAAAAATTCTTTCCGGTTTCCGTAAGCATTGTCACAACACAAGCTCAGTTCTATCGAGCCCGGTGGTATCCGAAATCCCAATGAAACTCGCGTGGGTGGAGGCTGAACTAGGAAACTCAGGGAGGCCTGAAAAGGGTCGGGGGTGAATGTGTGTAGCGGGTGGAGGAGCATTACGGACATTAGATTGGGACACGAGTGCAATAAACCTATCTGTATAATCTGCCCTGCAGGAATTAACAGCCCTCTGAAGGTAGCCACTAACGAAGTAATTCACTGGATGAACATTGGAGGTGGCACAGGGGGTGAAAGGAGCAAGGGGGTTGGAGGGGATGGAAACCCTGAGCCACACTGTATATAGGACGCCCCAAAACTGAGGTTTGCTTCGAATCACGACAGGCCAACCACTGCATTCAACGAATTCATAATGTCCCATTGGCAATATTTATAACCAAGGAAGAAATTCTGATCCTGCAAATATTTTAACACTTGTAAATGACTGGTTACAGTGTACAGTTAAGTTTCTTCATTCCTATCACAAAAATCCTAGTAAATGAACACACATTTACTAGATTATGTATTTCACACATAGATTTTTATTTATGAGAAATATCTCTTTTAGTTATTATATATATATAATAAAATTATAAAATTATATATAATAAAATATCGCTTTTAATTATTGTTCACCCACAAAACACACACACACACACAATGATTACTTCTGTGAATTAAAAGTTACATTTTAATGCATTAGAATTATAGAATAATTCTAAAATAAATAAATAATTATAGAATAATACAATGTTTGGTTATTTCCACCCCTGAATAAAAAATAAGATATGATTTAATAGAATTTTTTACGTTCCTTAAGAATTATTAAATTTTCTTGAATGTAGCTTACCTTAAAAAATGAAAATTTTTAGAAATATTTGCAGACTAATGTTGCAACATTGTTTCGAACAAGTACATTGGTGGTAATCGCGTTTATAAATGGTAGTTGTTCGGCGTTTTCGGTATCGTTTGGAAGGCAGTGTAGCAGATTCGAAGCAGAACGAGAAATAGAAGAGGGCAGGTAGATATAACGACCATGGCGAGCTGGAAATGTGGGTAATTGCTGACTTACAGCCTGCCATTTTCCTCATATAGTTAGAATCGTGAAGCCCCTACCGGGCCACAATTTATTTATGTCGATAGTTTCTTGATTTGTCGACTCATGCCGCTCATTTATATCCTCCCGTCGTACCCGCAGATACATTTCGTTCGGAAACGCGTTACGCACCGGCCCTACTCGCCTTCTTGCAACCGCCGCGCCTACGTTTACCCCTGTGTTACGAACATTTCTCCTGCGAGGGATGAAAAAAAACTGTGATTAAGGTACTCATGGTGGAAACGTTTTACACGTGCCGTAATGATCCTGAATTTATGCCGATGGTATAACTTGCGGAACAATAGCCGCTCGAAGTCTTACTTATTTTCACAGCTTGAAAAATCGATTCTTCTTACATACTCTCTTTTGCAGATTTGGATGCTTCAAGATGCTCCGTCTTTGTCTGAACGAAAACTACATCGAATCGCAGTAATATTCGGACACTTTTCAAAGGACCATCACTTTTTTAATGTCGGACCATACGACTTTGATGTTTTTTTCAGAAGTTAGAGCAATTAGTTTGCTACAGGAGGTGAAAATTACAGAGAAAATACTACAAATTGTGTCGTTGACAATTTCTTTTATGTGGGCCTATGTTAAAAATGTAAAAATTTTAAAATATTATATTATATTCTGAAAATTGTTTAACATCTGTGTGTGTGTGTGTGTGTTCTCTATTGATTCACAAGTATGCCCATGAAGATTGAAATTTCTATGCTTGTTAATTTGATATTCAAAAGCTTCTTAGAACTATTGGGTTGGGGAACAAGTTCGTAGCGTTTTATGTTTTCTTTTATTATACAACGATTTTTTTGTTCTTCGGCAAAGTGTTGTACATCAATCTGAAGAGCTCTTTCTGCTCTACAACATTGTGATAATTGTTGTTCCGAATAATTTAATTCTTTATTATTTTTCAGGCTTAGAAATGGAATATCCAGGTGGCAAAAATCAACATCTAATGTTCAATCAATTTCTGATATGTTTAAACAAATTTGAAGCGAGTGGTATTAAATGGAATCTTGTTTCCAATGGTAATGGTTTTGTAGATACAAAATTAATAAATACTGCACCACAAATTCAATCAAATTTTAATATTTTAAGAAGGTGCATTTCATCCTTCATAGAATTCTCAGTAAATTTCAATTTTGATCAATATTAAGCTATAAAACCTTCTTCCAGGCGAATAGAGTCACCTATTATTTTAACACAAACAATCGTACGTTTAAGTTTGTTTAAAAACGTATGCTACATCCTTTTGACAACTGAATTGCATAAATATTGTAATACAGGTACGAAAAGTTTCATCCTAAATCGTCATGATCAGAATTCGTTCGGTCGAACAGAGGAAAGTATATTGTATGTAAATACTACACGAGGTGGGGCGCGTAAATATGTCTGCTGTACGAAAATGCAATCGACTATTCTAAAGAGCCTTCTTTATATACTGAATCCCATTCACGTGACAGAGCCTGTGTAATTACTTAACTGTACATTATAAACGGAACAAATGTACCCAAAAAGTATGGAAACACTACAATTATGATTCTCAAAAATTGTCGATATTGAAATTGTGATAATTTCGTAAAACTTTGTAGCGCAACCATGAGCCTGAGCTCATTTCAAAACTTGAAACCTGTACTTTCGCAAGACAGTGTAAATTTTGCTGTAACAGATTTTTACATGATGTAATAGATCGGAAACTGAAGACCAATTTTCCCTAAAAAATTATTTTAAATTCAAACGTCTCCAAAAAATTTCAAAAATTTTTCTCGTAAGTGAAACTATTATAGATTTGAAGATTGACGCCTTCTCTTTGCAACGAATTTTTGAAAATTGATGTACGATTTTTATCACTGTTTTATGGAACGAACGCGAGGACCAAATGCGGTCGTGTAAATTCCTCGTAACTTATACCACAAAGATGGATAAAACGACTAGAAAAGATCGTACATAAATTTTCAAAGCTTCGTTGTACAGAGAAGGCTTTGATCTTTAAATCTGTGTGTGGTTGTTTCAGTAACGAATAAAGAAATTTCATTTTCACAGTCTTTCAAAGCTACCAATTTCTCAAATCTGTGTATGTATAATTCTTCAGATTCTGTTACGTTGATACTGTACTAAAGGGTCGTGCTAAAGGGACCGTCTCTTTAAAATTTAAAATAACGCTTCTTAATGTAAAAGTCTGTGTATTTGAAGATTCATTTTCTGAAGTTATTGCATTACTTAGGTCTCGTCTGTACAACTGAATCGTAATCAAATCGTGTGTGATATACTTCGGATCAAGTTATCAAAATACTAAACTATGTTTAAGAATCCATTTTTCCAAGTTATGACATCAGGAATGTCCCATAATCCTGCCTTGCTATGAATCCTAAATCTGAAGCTTGAGAAGCTACCAATTCCTCAAATCGTGTATACTACTTCGAATCATGTCATCAATATATTGGACAGCATTTAAAAAGCCATTTGTCGGAGTTATGACATCAGAGAGGTTGCACAATTTCTCTAGGTAAATCATAATGAAATTGTGTGTAATACTTCAGACTAGGCTATCAAAATACTAGACTATATTTAAAAATCCATTTTTCCAAGTTATGATATCAGGAATGTCCCATAATCCAGCCTTGCTATGAATCTTAAATCTGTAGCTTGCAAAGCTAGCAAATCATAATCAAATTGTGTATAATACTTCGGACTAGGCTATCACGATACTATACTATATTTAAAAATCAATTTTTCCAAGTTATGACATCAGGAATGTTTCCTAATCCAGCCTTCCTATAAATCCTAAATCTGAAGCTTGCAAAGCTACCAAATCATAATCAAATTGTGTATAATACTTCGGACTAGGCTATGAAAATACTAGACTATATTTAAAAATCCATTTTTCCAAGTTATGATATCAGGAATGTCCCATAATCCAGCCTTGCTATGAATCTTAAATCTGAAGCTTGCAAAGCTAGCAAATCATAATCAAATTGTGTATAATACTTCGGACTAGGCTATCACTATATTTAAAAATCCATTTTTCCAAGTTATGACATCAGGAATGTCCCCTAATCCAGCCTTGCTATACATCCTAAATCTGAAGCTTGCAAAGCTACCAAATCATAATCAAATTGTGTACAATACTTCGGATCATTAACATGATCCAATATCAAAATATTGGACACCATTTAAAAAGCCATTTGCGGTGTTCTGACATCAGAGAGTTTGCACAGTTTCTCGAGGTAAATCATAATGAAATTGTGTGTAATACTTCAGACTAGGCTATCAAAATGCTAGACTCTATTTTAAATCCATTTTTCCAAGTTATGACATCAGGGAGGTCCCAGAATCTCTGGCTAAATCATAAAGTGCCGTTCCTCTGCCAGGTTTCTCTTGTCCGGAGGCACGCGACGTCAAAATAGATCGGAACGTTCCTGTCATTGGGATTATTAGTCTCGACGAAGGGGTTATGAGGCACGGTTAGCTATCAGTTATACAAGGAATTAGACGTGTCAACACACCGCCATAATTGATTATTACGGGACGACAGGAGCAAAGCGGCGGCGCTGGCCGCGCGATCATCAGTCATCTCACCAAAAAGACAACGCGGACGGTATTCTACAACAGTGCGAGATAACGTTACCGAGCACGTGTCTCGAGATTATACCCTTCGGATGATGCTAGTCATTTATCTTTCCTCTTTCCGGAAGAGACGGCGCGTGTAACATAGTACAGATATGACTTTACAAGCGTCCCAGCTATTCGGACTTTGACCGCGCATTTGACGAAACGTGTTTCTTGTTTGTTAGCTTCGCTGCGCCTGTTTCTCAGAAATCCTAGCGTTACAATCCCCGATGATTAATTGAAGCTCGCCGGAATTCCGTTGACGCCCTTCCGCTTTTTCGGCTTTCGTCAAATCTCCTGACACGAGCTTTGTGATACCAGAACGTGCGATTTTCCTTTCCCTTTTATGTTAAGAGTGCAAAGATGTTGCGAATATGTCATGTGGCTGTGGTGTTAATTATTGAATTGACACACAGTCCAATGTACATATCTTTTTTCTGTGTGAACACGGATTCCATCTGTTTTTTAAATGGCATCGTATATTTCTTAATGCATTGTTCAATAATAACAACAAATATACGTAGATACAATCATAAATCACTTCTAAGAAAGAGGATCATTAGATTGAAAATAGAAGTGATTTATCCATTTATCTACCGATATAAATAATAAAATTAGACAGAAGTAACTGTTTTCTTCAAGCTTAAATAATTTAATGGCAATTAAGCGACTATAAAGCAATGTTAAGAAAGAGGAAAATATATTATAGGTCGGAAACTGAATTAATTTTTTCATTCACGTATAAATTCAAGTTTGAATAATTTTCTACTCTATTATGGAACAAGACCAAGAAAGGGGAATTGATTTTGGAAACCAGAAATCAAAGCTAAGAGTAAGAAAAATTTAAATGGCAATAATAAACATGCACAGAAGCATCTTCTTTAAGGTTAAATCATTTTCTATTCTATTCTGAAGCAATGCTAAGAGAGAAGATAATTAGCAATTTAAATAATTGCTTGATTCATCTAGCAACAATAAGGAGCTACCATCTTGTTTCAATTGAACTCTCCGACAGCCGAGTCCGGGTCTACTTTGACCCAGAGTTCCAAAGTCGTCGTCCAGTGACTCAGTTTCTGGCAAACTAATAAAATAAACGCACAGTAGAAAAGAAACAATTAAATGAACAATATAAATACTAATGTGTCTATCAAAAGTTCCTTCGAAAATTGATAAATAGAGCAGCAAATGCTCGTAAACCTCTCATCAATTCTATAACTATAAATAAAATTTTAATTAGAAGTTAAATAAAAGCAGCTCTAGAAATAGCGAAAATTAGATTGAGAATTTGAAATTCGATAATTTCGAAGAGAAAGAACAGTCGTGGAACGATTTCCTTTGTACGGGAAAGAAAATGGACGGTTTGAAAACAAAAGGATACAATCGTTCGATTCGGTTCGCTGTCCGTTAGTTTTCTTTTTTCCAGGCGACGTATTCGTCTTGGGAACCAACGAAACCATGTCGAAAGGGCGGAAGGGCCGAGAGGAGACGATGGCGCGCAGAGCATCGATTCCGCCAATTCAATTTAAATTTCATCGAGTTTATAGCCCGTTCCGTTCGCTCTTATTCAGTATAATTAATTTTTCAATCGGGAAATGAAGAAGCCTTTTACGAGGCCGTGGATTAGCGGCCTGTGTCTCGGTTACGTCACTTCCGAACGAACCACCAATGGAAGTCAGTCGGGTGTCCAGGGGCTCGAGTTCAGCTCTCGCATAAGTTTACGACCGGCTCCGCTTTGTTCTTATTGGCAGATCCTTCTCTGTACGCGGCTCGTAACACTTCAGCTTTACAAATCGGGATAAAGGCGGATGTTACGCCTCGGCATTGTGAAGATCGGTTTTACGGGGCCGCGATGCTTTACGAGCTCGCGGAATTCCTCCTGGGGAAAGAATAAACTGAGGATATGAAGATATTACGAGTGACGCTGGACAACGTGAAGCCTTTGAACACGAACGAGTCACGAGTGACTACGACCGGGATTTTAGATGGAGTTGATAGCTGTGCACTAGCCGTTCTCTCTATAATTCTGTTTTGAACAGCTTCTTTCGAAGGGCAACCTCACTGTTGCGACTCTAAAACGATCGATAAAAGTTGTTTTCTGTTTCCTCGAAAGTTTATTCGCCGATTATTTCGTATATCTCTAACCTCTCTCTATCTGCTGATGATGCGAAAAAATGTTTCTAACGAGAGTTAAACGTTATCAATCATTTTTTCTATGTGGACGCGTAGAGATCACGTGAATGTATACACTTTTTAATGCACCATGCTACTCGTTATTCCCACCATGAAAGTAATAAATCACTTATGGCGAAGAATTATTAGTTTATAAGATATTTTGATATTAACCCTTTGCACTCGGTTGTCCCCTCTGAGCCACCACTAAAAATTGATGTGCCATTATTCAAAATATTGTTTACATTAGCAAATATATCGGTATCTAATTAATTACTAAACATTTAAATACTGAATGAGGTATTGTACCAATTTCATATCCATAAAATTTCAAACATACAGGGTGTCTCAGCTGAAGGAGGCCACCTAAATGTCTCCTTTATTTTTAATGGCACAAAAAAAATATTTTATGGGATAATTTAAATGGTATCGAAGGAGGAATATCATAGAAGAACAATTTTTTTGGTCATCGTTATTTTTTATCGAGAAAACTTATTCTTTTTATCCCATCTTGTTAATGACTGAAGCATATTCAAATTTATTTTTCCAGCCGCTATAAGATGGAATAAAAAAACGTTTTCCCGATAAAAAAAATAACGTCGAACTTATAAAAACTATGAAAAACTAACGGGACAAAAGAAATTGTTCTTCTATCTATTCCACCACGAGTATAATCGGGTGAGTTCAACATACAGCATTTTTTTAATGAAGCATCTTTCTAATGAACAATGCGTGTAGCATGAAATACAGAAAATGAAAGAAGTAAAAGAGAAAAACGACTTCCAGAAAATCTTGTAGAATAACAGACGACGTTTATATTATTGGTAGATTACCTATTGTTAATGGATACATACAAACTTTATAGATATACAATTTTATTTGCGTCACGATCTCCATTTAACGTCACTCTCGCCCAAAGTAAAATGTCGCAAAATATTAAGTAGTAAAACGTTGCAAATGCAACGTAAGAATTGTCGAAACGGGTACACAGTACAAGTCGCAATTTATTACAGCCCTAAAATCTGCCGTCAAAGGTGGCAGTCTCTGGCATCCGGTTTTACGATCTAGAATTGAACGAGTAATTTACAACGTCTGCGCGTCAAAGCACCCTTACTGCGAGAGCACACTTTGTCAGCCGAATTTTTTATAACACATTTTACCTCAACACGCAGCAACCATTGTAATAACTCACTGTTCAAGGTCGACCATTGTCCGTCACCTTTTCCATAACAGATTTTTCCCGAGACCAAACGAATCACAGAAAAGTCGGCGAGGCAAATATCATTCAAAGGACCATGACGAATCCGTTTCCGGAAACCCAAAGAGGTAAAAAGTATTAGTCGGTAACCTATAACACTAGGTTAATGAACAGTAGAAAGCGGATAGATCTTGATTCGTGTTCTACATTTATCGTTTGCTATGTAATTATTTATTACAAGAAATTATACAATTTTATTTCGAAATTATACATTTGTTTCATATTATTTTAAAGTTTTACTCTCTCTTAATTAACTCTTCGAGAATTAACAGAATAAAAATATTACACAGAATGGTATCCAAACCGTTAGTACTGCAAAATCTATATTTATTTATACATTTTCTAGCAGCTTGCAATACCGTGACTCCCATTAAAATATTCGGGCGCTCTCTGAAAACCGATAACTCTTTAAATATTGAACTGTACGATTTGAACTTTTTTGAGAAGTTAGAGCATTTGGTTTACTACACGATGTGAAAAGAAATGGTTCCAAAAATTGCAACTGGTGGGAATTGTAAATACTAAAAGTTGCATTTTACAACTTTTTTATGCGGGCCTATATTATTGTAGTTATGTAGATCTGTGTGAGTTATATGCATTATGAAAGTTTCATCGACATTGGTTGACGCGGAAAAGAACGGCGGACATTGAAGGATGTAAGAATCCTTGAATTTATTGCAGTTAGAGGCGGAAAATCGTGAAAAATTGCAATTGTTACCATTTCCAAACGTTTGAAGTTCATTGCAATATCGACCGATTTCAATGAAATTTTCAGAATATGTTTAACTGAGATACAGATATACGGAACGTGTTTTCTTAATTTACAATTTAAGCCCACATTTGAAAGTTGCAAAATACAACTTTTAGTATTTTTTCTGCAATTACGACAACTTGGAATTTTTGTCAAAAAGTTTTCCACGTTTTGTAGCAAACCAATTGTTCTAACTTCTCTAAAAAAAGTTATCGCCTTTTGAAGAGTGCCCGAATATTAGTGAGAGTCACTGTCCTTTCTGCATGGAAAATGTAGTTGGCAACGATATAAATTTGTTTGCATAATTCTCATCCTATGAAATTTTATAGTTAAAAAAATATATATATGTTGTTTTTTAGTTGCTTTTTTAAAATTTGTTTTTTTAATATTGCATTGTCATCCAGTTCTGAGGTATGTTTAAAGTTTGAAGCCTCCAGCTCAACCCGGAAGTGGTTTAAAATTCGATTACAAGATTTGACGCATACAACAACTCGGCAAGCTAATATCTGTAGTTGTACTCTGTGTCTGTATCTGTAGATTTACGTATTTACCAGAAAAAAAGTCATGAAAACAAATACGAATACTCAAAAAAATAATGCAATTTAACCGATGTCCTGTGTCAAAGCATTTAGTGGTGCAAACGTTAAACGGCAATACCTCGAAAGTGAAAATATGCGACATGCGGCGTTCTTCCTGACAACCACAGATATAAGCGTGGTAAAAAACAAAACGTGTCCAAACGTTGACGACAGTTACCCTTTGTTGTATCGAAAGCGTAACACCTCATCTCTACTTCAAACGTCAGACAACGAGTCCCCTAAAGTTTGGTCCCCTTTTTAGCATGCTCATTCGGTTAAGTGACTCAGCTTGGCTCGAGGCTGTGGATAACCGAGATCCAGGATAACCAAGTCTCTGGATGACAAAGATCGTGGATAATCGCGTCCCGATTAATCAAGGTTCTGCTGTATCTGGTTTACATAAAGCTTGAACATTCGGAAGCTGCGTGGGTCACGACGCACGTTTCCTTCGCATGGAAACCGTTCTCAAGGATGGGAGTCCACGGGAGCCTCGATTTTAATTAAATAAAATACACTCGTATTTGCATACGGCACACGCACCGGGGATCTACGAACTGCATAGTTAGGCCGAGATATGGCGGACAGCGGTAATATACGACGGACAGCGACGGCGGGAAAGGGTGATGGGAGCGAAGAGAGGGCGGAGAGAAAGATTCATCTCGAAATTGTATCGGCATCTGTATGGCCATTAGCATACTGGAACTGACGTATCTCGAAATGTTCTCATTAGCCGAAATTCATGGGCGGCTTCTACGCCCGGGGCCTCCTGGCCCAGGTCCTCTGGGCCCCTAGGCCCAGCCGGACCTACAGCCTCGCCCGGGACTGACCCGACAGTTTTGTAAGGTTAACCCGGTAACTAACCTGACTTAACCCAACCGGTCGGGGAATGTTAATGGCATCCGACTTGTTGACGAGGCCGATCCCGGGTGGACCGGAGGACCGGAGTCACTCGTCCTGCCCCTCGTAATTACGTAAACCGTGTTTACGAGCTCATGTGACATCACAATGACCAGATGAACGAGCACCAGCGATTGCTGCTTTACTGAATCAAGCTGGTTAATAAGCAGGGGGCGCAACGTCCAAAATGCGACCGCCATCTTCTAGGCTAGGAGGGTTGTATACCCTTTCGCTCATGATTCTGACTTTTATAGTTGACTCGTTGGCTGCAGAACGAACTCGAACACGTTCGACATTTTCGATACAGACAGCCGGTGAACGGTTTATTAGGTTGTTGCATATGAAATGTCCGATTTTACAATGCGACTCTTATAAAACGTTTGTACATTCATTTGTACATGCTGTGAGGAGCATAACTGATTCTACACACTTTAAATCATTCAACATTTATGTGGATGGACCAAACGACTTCAATTTCACTGTAAGGCTAGAAGAATTAGTTTAGTAAATGATGAGTAAAGAATTGTGCAAAACAATAGTAAAAATTGATTTTGATTTTCACAACTTTCTCAGCTGGCCCAATAACGAAAATTCGAAAGATGTGTCTGGTAAACTGGTATAAATTATATACGCTCTGAAAATTTCATTGAAATTGGTTAATCGGTTTACGAGTTATAATCGATCAAAAGTGATAAAACCTGCCACTTTATGGTACACTACAAATTACCACTTTTGATCGTTTATAACTCGCAAACCATTTAACCAATTTCAATGAAATTTTCGGAGCGTATATAATTTACAGCAGTTGACAAAACATATCTTTCAAATTTTCGTTATTGGGCCAGCTAAAAAAGTTGTAAAGATCAATTTTTAGTATTGTTTTTCACAACTCCGGCCAAATGCATTTTTTCAACTTATTTATTAGACGTCATCTACTAAACTAATTCTTCTAGCCTTACAGAGAAATTGAAGTCGTTTGGTCCATCTATATAAAAGTTATTCTGATTTCAAGTATGTCGAATCAGTTATGCTCCTAGCTGTATATGAAATTTCGTGCGTGTATTACGGTGCCTATATCATTTCGTCCACCAGTGTATAATCCATGACTCAGCTAATTACGAGAAGAACACATCGAATCGACGGAAGGATAACTGTCCCAAGGCTGTGGATACCCGAAAAATGGCTTGTTGGAAAGAAATCGGTCATCAAGCGTCAGGTTGCGAAACCGAAGAAGAAGAAGCAGAAGAAGAAGAAGAATAAGAGGCGCACCGGCGAGTAGCAATACGCAAACAGAATCCCAGCAGTCGGATACTTCGTACAGCAAATCATGCAGACCAGATTGTTGGCAGATCCTGTCAACGAGGACTTACAGTTACGCGGCCGCGGCAAGGATAGCCAAAGGAATGCCTTTATATGCAAATCAGAAGGCTGCTGAAGGCTGACCGCAGCCGCGGCCTGGAGTTTAGGGATCGATTCGCAGATATGAATGTTCCTCGCTGCTGGCTACCGCTGCCATTACCGCTGCGACCGATGACGGATGAATTATTAATGATCGCTGGGAGTCTCCGGGATATCCATCAATGAGTGGAAGTGAATGCGCCACGACGCCCGACGCGGCGTCGTGCTTGCTGTTAATCGCTTCGGTATCAGGAAGCGGACACGTCGATCAGGAATTCCGATGTCCGGCAGATTTTTCTCTAATAATTCACATTTATAAATCATCGACGGCTACCGTGCGCGCTGGCGTCACCAGAGATCGTATTATAGTGGATGATCAACGTATTATGAACAGACGGAAATATTGCACAGAGACTGGTCTTTATACAGGGTGTCTCAGCTGAAGGAGAGGCCACCTAAATATCTCCTTCATTTTGAATGGCACAAAAGATATTTATGGCATAATTTAAATGGTATCGAAGAAGGAATATCATAGAAGAACAATTTTTATTTGTCCGGTTATTTTTTCATAGTTTTTTCAAGGTCACCGTTAATTTTTATCGAGAAAATTTATTTTTTTTTATTCCATCTTATAGCGGCTGAAAAAATATGCTTAAGTCAATAACGAAATGGAATAAAGAAAATAAGTTTTCCCGGTAAAAAATAACAATGACCTTGAGAAAACTATGAAAAAATAACCGGACAAATAAAAATTGTTATTCTATGATATTCCTCCTTCGATACCATTTAAATTATGCCATAAATATCTTTTTTGTGCCATTAAAAATAAAGGAGATATTCAGGTATTTATTAACAGTATTTGATTTTTAATTGCTTTTCGTTGGTTTATTCAAATTACCCAACAATGGACTCTTTATTGCAGCGTCGCTTTCAATCTTAACAGAAAATAATAAAATCATGTACTACATATGTTATTGAAAAAATTTAACAAATTAAAGAAAAAATAAAAAAGGAAAAATTATTTGTTAAATATAACGTTTTCCCTTTATGAGATATTAGATCAATTCAACAATGAAAAGTCGAAGGCTAGTTAATTAAATTTGAGGAGTCAAAATAAAAATTACAATTTCCTTAATTTCTTCTAATATCTTCTCAGCTTTGTATTTGACCTATTCATTTTTGTGTCATAAATGCAAAATCAGTAGAATTTAGTAACCTATTCAATGACAATGGTCGATTTTTCAATAATTACCTTTTCTACACATTAATCAATCAATCATGGTTAAAATTTCAATTGATTAATGTCCAACTCTGGAGGATACAGGTAATTTTATTTTACGATAACAGAAGATACATAGTTCCAAATATGTCAGGATATAACTACACGTTTCTATGACGTTTTATTGACAATGAAAAGCCAGTATGGATGTCTAATTAGGCAAGAAGTGTACATTTGACTTTTATGAGCTGTTCTATCTGTAATTGCACTACAGCATGACATAACTGAATAGTTTATGTCAGACATTATGTCAATGTAGACAGATGGGTAGATTAACAAAAACCTGTTGGTAACACTGATAACGTTGAAGAAATAGGTTGTCTTGTCTGTGTAACGTTGTATATGTACAATCACTGCATAGGTAATCGAGTTTTTCCAGTGATTTCTATTGTGCACCTGCAGTTACGTTATTACATTTACTAAATTAATTTAGAAAATAGTCGTACGAACATATTTCTGGTGCCATATAGACATTATAATAATTGATAATAATCTTCGATATCAATATGTTCTAATTTCGTGCAAAGTCATAATTATTTTGTAAAACTTGCTCTAATGAAGTGCATATAAAAATGTTTAACGAGATTTACATACTTTTTGCAACATAATAGTGCCAATTCATTTTTATTTTAATTTCCGTGACCTTTCAAACGTCCTTTGAATAATTCTTCTTTACATCTGCACAATTTTTTATGCGATTAATGTCTGCAATTACATGTACGTACGTAAGCATTGTATTCGAAAAAGTGTGCGAGGAAAATTACGAAAATTTTGTCTGGCTATGAGGAACTTCTTCTGTTTCGGTCCTAGACGATTTTCGATTCGATTTTCGATATTTAAGATTTTCATCGGGTATTAACTAAAACACGTCGACATGACGATCCACTTGGAAGCTAACGTACGATCTTATTAGTAGACAGCAGATTTTATGCATTTATGAGCAAAATGAGTAGGTGCAATTTGAGACAGTGAAAATATTAGGAGAATTGAAAACCTATTTAACATATATTAAGAAAGAAAATAAGTTTCTATTTCACTCCAGTCTGTTGCAATTCAGACAAAGAACATTTTTATTTCGCAGTAAGATTAGCTGTCTACTTATTAGTAGACAGCGGATTTTATGCAATCATGACAAAAATTAATAAATGTAATTTAAAACAGATAAGATGTGGAAGAGGCATTTAAGAATATTGTTACATTATTTACGGCCTATTGAATGTATTAAGAAAGAAAATAAATTTCTATTACATTCCAGTTTGTTGTAATTTAGATTGAAAATGTTTATTTTACATGAAAATCCTTATTAACAACTGAAAATTTTTAAAGGTCTGCAGTACATTGGTTCAGAAGAAACTTTTCCTGTATTGGTCCTAGACGATTTTCGACGAATCGTAGAAATAATTTTCTAACTAAAATGAACGTTTATTCGAAAAGCTGAGTAATTTAAAAACAGTTCATACCTTTTAGCAAAACCCCACAGCAATTACACAATGATTTAAACTTAAAGGTTGATCCTACTGTTTCACAAATCTTGATGCTGTTGTAATCGTTATTTTTAGTACGGAAAAACTGATCTTCAACTTCTTAGAACGTCGACATTATCAAGCTCGTTAATAATTGATTGAATCAACCTGACTGCCAGTATAGAAATTTGATGTCTCATGTTTCTAATTCATGCAATTACCTCCTTCTTACGTCTTATTAAATCCTCATTAATCAAATTGACCTCATACTCATTTCATATGCTGCACATTAGTCGAGATATTACGGAAAAAATGTACTTTGCTGAAACTGACGCATGTAGTCCATAAAACTACGGACAACCACACAATTAATAACAACACGGTACTGTATATCATCGGCCTGACAATCTAATGGCAGAGCGTTTTTTGCGTCGTATGACGTCAATAATTCTATTCGATGCGCGCGATTTAACTTGGGAAATCGCTGATAATTTCATAGTTCGCTCTTATAATGGTGCACGCGAAAATGGCTAGCGTTAATGGGATCGATTGATATTTCCTTGAGCATGTTTTTCTTGCCTTCTTCATTGTATACATTATTGATCATGTAATTTTTATTTATGCATACACGATGAGTGTAAAAAGCCCTTGGCAATCAATTAAAACTCATCTAATGTTATATAAATAATTGCAATACAGAATAAATAAATAATATGTACGCGTTAACTGATTGAGGAATTATTACATATTGGTATACCTACTGCAAAGAAAAGAAATGATAAAATGGTTAAAAAAAATGAAAACGGTCTTTGTTTTATAGTATTAAATATGATATTGT
Organism: Lasioglossum oenotherae; assembly: GCA_028455765.1. Taxonomy (NCBI): domain Eukaryota; kingdom Metazoa; phylum Arthropoda; class Insecta; order Hymenoptera; family Halictidae; genus Lasioglossum; species Lasioglossum oenotherae. The sequence continues at coordinate 6,555,680 of CM052300.1, read as the reverse complement.
TTTGAACAAGTAATGCTCCATCCATATCTCCGAAAGATGAAATACAAAAACGTAATTACAATCATTAGCCTTCAACATATATGTATGTCATTTTATGCAGATTGAGGAAAATGAGAGAAAATGAAAAAAAAAGCACTAATAGTTTGTGATTATGTTTTTCTGTTCAATGTTTTGTATTAGTCAGCGTATCACGTTCTATAGGTTATTGGAAATCAGAGAAAACTATAAAAAACACTAATGGTTGTTATTATGTTTTTGTATTTCGTCTTTCAAACATGCGAAGAAAACTTCGTATTATTTATAGATATTGTTTATGACGAGCAGATCGAACGCAAAACAGTAAACTCATTTTCACGAGAAGAAATATGTATCGGCATGGCTCCTGTGAGAATTAGCGCGTTGTTTATGTGAAAACATCGCTGAAGTTAGTCTTCAGCAATGTAGTAGACGATGTAGTCCGAATCAGGTTTTTAGATTAAAAAAAATTGGAAAAGTATCAGGGAAAAATGGAAAATTCGGGACAAACTAAAAGTGCTTTTAGAATCATATTTCAATACAACAAAAAGAACGAACGTCGTAGCTTTTAATCAATATTTCAATAGAAATTTACATTATCGACGTCTATTTGCATTATCGACATTATAAACATTCGCCAGTTAGTTAAGAGTTGCATTAATTTATATTTCTTTCGATTACATTTTAACATTTAATTTAATTTATTAAAGTAAATTTCATTAATTACTAATATTGAAATTAGTTTTATTTAGTGTACAAATTGCTCGTCACTTTCGTTAGAAATGGAATAAGTCGTAACATAAAAAAGTGCGACAGTCTTGAAATTTTTGTTCTAAATTCGCAATCCAGTTATCACTGATTATGAACACTGATCGTAGACAAATTTTTAGAAAGTGGAACCAAACGAAATCCTTTTTTCATTGGTAATTTGCAGGTCCAAAATAGAAAAAAAGTGAACTAAATTCTGTCGTATTTGATAGCAGTATAGCTTGTAGTATTTTTTGAGAATTACCATAAATGTATAACGCAGTCACTGATTAAACTGATGAAATCGATAGTATTTTGAATTTGGAAAACGGAGTTTCACGCCGTAATCCATAACGCATGCAGCTGCAAGCATTAACGGCAAAAAGGAATGAGAGAACAGTTCCGAGCCAGTGTGACTTAGGGCAAATAGGTGAGATGACTGCGAAACGACGCTGGAGCCAAGATAGAAACACAAAACCGTGAGCTCCCAGGCAGAGCACGCGTCTGCTGCAGGATCTAGATGTCCCGTTCGACCGACACGTTCGTCGCGGAGCTTCGTGAAATGCCTGACGACCCTTTTCTTGGAGAACGATGACTTTTCCAGAAAAGAACAAAGAATTGCGACGTACGGTTTGTTCTTTCCTGGCGACAGTCTTTGCTTTCAGCAAAATTTACATAATTTGAACCTAGTCCACCATACACGATTCATTAAAGGGTATCATTATTCTGGATTCCCATTTTCAAAAAATCGTTTTCTATTTTTGCATTTACTTTAATTGACTTGAAAGATAGGTTTTTTGATCGTTCTGAAAGATATTGAAAAATCGGTAATTTGTGGTACGGACCATAATTCCTATTGATTAATGAACAAGTTCATGTTTCTGTTTTCGATCAGTAAAATGATCGGAGTTATGGCAATCGTAATATTTTTCCAAACACACATTATAAAAAAATATATATGTATAGTCACTATTATTATTTTTACTTTTAAAAGATCACGCGAGTACTGCAAATACCAATGACGTGCAAAATCCTAATGTAAAAAGTGCAACAGTTTTTGTTTAGAAAATTCCTAAATATTCGTGTAACAACGATCTTGAAAACCAGGACACCATCGATTCAGATTGGTGACGAGTAGAAGGCATAACGAATATTATAAAAATAGGTTCATAACGCACCTCCGCAAGTACCATAAAGTGACACAACTAAAAAATGCAGCATTTGAGAAAAATCAACTTAAAGAATACTATAAAACTTATATTGAACTAGTTTATGCTTTTTTCAAATTTCGGGTAAGTATGATAAATTGCGAGATGGAGATGTGACGCTTTTCGCGCATGTTAGGGAACTTCATACATATTTTTAAATAAAAAATGATTTGTTCTTCCGATAATTTTTATAAGTTGAACATAATTTAACAAGATTAAGTTCTTATTAAATTAAAGAGCGACTCTAAAGTCCTCGATAATAACAATCTCGCCATTGGTCAATTAAGGTATCGATTATTATGTCGTAAGTACGTCTGGTCGCCTACTGACGTCATGCACCTTGTATGCATGATATACGTTCATTTCTTGGTATATTAATGCGACACTCGACATATATATTTTTCCTAGCAATGTGTCTGAAGGCAACTCTAGCCTTATTATGCCACAAGAAAATTGGATACAAACATCGCTGTGATTGATTTATGATTACTTGCAAATTATACCGAGATGCCGAGAACAGAAACAAGAAAGGAGGAAGAGGTAAATATTAAATAATTGCTATAGTTTGCACAGTCACTTGATTTTATCTAAACATGAAATATGCAGATCCGAGAAATATTAAATGGAGCCTCATTTACACATTTATAAATAGTTCGAATAGAAACTGTTTATCGGAAACAAAGAACTTGATCGCACAACGCAACAAACAAACGACAAAAAATTAACAAAAAAAGGGAAACAAAACGAAAAGGAGGAAGACGAAGGGGGTTCCAATCGAGCGCCAGAGAGCAGATATCAACTTCAGTGGTCAATGATTCCGAATTTCTGGTGGCGAAGCGTCCCGGTCGATGGCGTGCTGCTTTATGGGGTGTGTAATGACACCGTATGGGGCTGCGAAAGCCCAGAGGAAACGTAAAAACGCGCGGCACCACGGGACACGCCGGGGAGGAGAGCAAAAAAACACACACACACACAGTGCCTTCGGGTTATTGGATGAACAGCAATCATAAAATTTCCACCTACGACACTGGAGGGATGCCGGGAAATTTGACTGTGCAACATATGCACGGGTATTCCTGATATTTACGGCGAGGGTTGTAAACTGGTCTGCAAAGTAGAGGCGCTGTCAGCAGTTTCCATAAGATTGGCCGCGATGCCTCACAGGGGTTACCAGCCCCTGGCCTCATGAATATTCCTCGGCTATTCGATCCTCAGTCGCTGCGTTCGCCGGGAATCTGCTGCGAAAATGTGAGTGGAATTTTTTCTTCTTCCTCGTCTCCGTTTTCTTGTGTTGTCCCGCGCGTGGGCGATCATGCGTACCGGATGTCGACTTTTCGGAAGTCAAAATTGAATTTCTTCCTTTTGTTTTTCTTGAGATGTTATTATCGAATAGACAACAGGGCCTCCCATATCCGAACTAATGGCACGACAAAAGTGTTCGGATTACAGAATTATATTATTTTTCGTGCCTCAAACCAATCAAACCTCCTACATCAAATGCTAGATCGGCTTTAATTGTTTTCGGATTTAAGGAACAATGTCATTAATGAATATAAGCCATTGATTAATATTTTATCGGTTCCGAGTACGCCACGAAAATGACGAATAATATTGCATACAAGCTTGTTTTAAAATAATCAGAAAATTCTGAACATTTATTTGGCGATGAAGATCATCGCCGTGATTTCAGATCCCTTGTAGAAGTTCTTGGTAATATCAATCTCTCAAATTCCTTTTCGATTAGATAACGAATAAATACATATACATAGGTGTATAAATACAAATAAGTATAACTTATATGTTCTATAAATAATATTTTATTGATAAAATTTATTAGTAGACTGTGCCTTTTATTCAGTCATGAATAAAGCGGACGGATGCAAAACAAAACTTTGCAGATATCAGAATAATTGACGAATGTTGGTACCTTATTTTAAAGTTAATAAAAATATTGAATTGTCCACTTACGAAATGTACTCGTTCGTAAATGTAAGCAACATTTTTCCATGCTTTGAAATGATTAAATTAAATTGTTGCCCCAACATTCCCCTTCCGATATCGACATTTATTAAATTTGGGAGAAAAAGTTCCAATATGGGATGTTCCCGTATAGAGGAGATGAAATGGCATATAATACCGTGCCGCATCGTTTCATTTTATGCCATATGGATTCATATCCTACGACTGCCAATCTGATGTCAAAATATTCCCCAACTACATGTAGTATATGGGTCTTTCTGTGATTTCTCCCTTAATACTTCTCAAGTCGATACTAGACTGCGTTTTTTATAGGAATGTACCTTCTGCAATTTTCATTTTGCAGACAATACCTTGTACAATTTTTATTTTGCAGTAAGTACTTTCTGCTATTTGTATTTTTCATAATGATCCACACACTGTATGCACATATTCTGTACGAAATCTATTCTATATGAACAATACATTGAATATTTCTAATGATACATCAATCGTATCAATCATACAGTAAATCCTCTATAAACGTAAAAGTCTCGGGTAGATCTTTTGCATTTATTGTAGAAGGGACACTATTTTTTAAAGCTTCAAAGGCCAAGCCGAACGTACAGATGGACGGTGCGTGTGAAGAGAGACCGCGCGCAGCCGACTCTCCGCGTCTCTTTCTTTCCCATACGCTGTCCTTCCTTGCGCCCGAAACGTTCATCGTCAATTAAACCACTAAACACAGTTGTAATCATATCGTGTTTGGTCTTATTTTAATCAGAAAAATGTCACAAATATATTGGTGAAAGTTTCACGAAACAATAAGTAATAATAAAAAAAGAATAAATATTGGTATTACATTGTGAGGACGCACGGGCGTTTGAACTGTGCCAACGACTGCGACTCTCTGCGTCGCTTTAGTAGTGGTTCACACCGATAAACCCGAGCCGAGTTCAGGTTACTACAGTGGAGGGGATATTTTTTTACGTTTATAGAGGACTTACTGTATATATCATTCTATACAATTATTTCAAAATCCGTTTGTTTTACGACATAAAAGACGTAGCCTGTCCAGATCTACAGGTTTCGTCTGGCATATTTTCCGCTGCGATAAATAATTTGAAGATACTCAAGAGAAACGATTCTATGATCATTCAATTAATTATTTTAATGTTTAAATGCCTTGGGACACGTTTTCCCGTCATCCGATCAAGCTCAAACTTTGCACAGATTTTCTTTATATTATAATGGGTGGGGGGCGGGGTGCCGTAAAAGAAGTGTTGAAAAAATTTCGTCTAGAGTAAATAAGTAAAAGTAAAGTAAATAAAGTAAAGTAAATAAGTAAAAATAAGAACCACCCTAGTGGCCGCAAATGACACATAATTGTTCATTTTGATCACCGTTTCGAATGCATAACGGCAGCAGACATGTCGATGCACGGTCATGGAGAAGCGTGGGTAACGAGTGAACTATATAGCAATAAAACGTGTGCCGGACAAAATCCACGGGCATTTTCGTGGTATTAGTCTGCCCGCGTCGCGCGTCGTTTGCCCTTCAACAATATCCTTTGTGCAGTTACAACGCGAAAGTTTCGCATTCCGAGGCTCGAATCCGCAGTTCCAAGCAGATCCGATCTGTCGGAGTTATGCGTTATTGGCCAGCGTACGTCGTCACACGCGATTCCGTATCGCGCAGCAATTCCTCGCGAAAAATTCCGCACGGCACCGGCATTGCATAAACATTAGGGATGTATCTTCGATCTCTCGTGGTCGGAAGACGGTGGCACACACCCACGTTCTTGAAATTGAAAAAAACTGAATGGGTGCTTTAGCGTGTCCACCAGAGCCGCGAGGGGTGAAGGGGGTGTGGGTCAGAAATATACAGGCATGACGAGCTGACGAGCGCGTGAACCTCGCTCAGTTTTACCTGTCGGGGTTGTTTATGCGCCACCGGTTCTCGCGTAATGGGGATTAAGTGACAACCGTCTATTTGCGACCGAGGTGTTCGGGAATTATTCCTTATCTCGCCGGAGAACTGTCCCGTCCCGAGAAGAACTTGCTGATTTGTGCGACGAATTGGATCGCTGCCGTGTGCGCGCGTGTGAGAGATCGTTACGTACACTGCGGATTTGATGCACGTAAGAGATTGGTGGGTGAAATCACAAATATGAGGGAGATTATACTGGTATACTGGGGTCTCTCATGTCCCCGACGAAATTTCTATACACTAACTTTCGCCGCTGTATTGCACAAACATTGCAGACATCAACATTTTTTAGCTTCGGTAGAACATTTGGATTATTTAGTCTCGAGTAATGCACTTAAAAGCAGCTGAGTGAATTTATACAACATTTTAGGAAGCTCCTAGGATGATAACACGTTCAAGGAAGTAGTACATTTTTCGAAATCCCTGTATAACTAGTGAAAGCATAGGTCCACAAACACATTTTCTTCGTCACTTACAAAATGCAAGAGAACCACATAAAAATTTCTTCCTACTTCTAACAATTGCAATAAATTGAAAATAACATATGGATGTCTTCAAATCGTCTTGATATTTTTACTGTTTTAAATTACGTCCACCCATTTTTGCCATAAATGCGTGAAATCCGCAGTCTACATGTCAGTGTAATCCCAAACATACAATCGGAACATTATGAGATACACACTATGTGCGCGACATAATAATTTGAAAAATTAATGTACTCCAGCAAGCACAAACCGCGACTGGTATACATTTTTTTATAAAATTGATAGGACTGAATTTATTTTAATTTCTTGCCATTTTTGTAACAAAACGTGCGCATGTGATAATTTGTAATGGAATCAGCCTAGCAACTGCAATAATTAGAAAACAAAAATGTAAAACCGGTCATTTGGACCAATAATATGGAAAGGGAAGGCAATATTAAAAGTTTGGAAATAATTGAGCGTTACCCGTTACCGGGCCCATCCTCCTCCATATCAATAAGACAAATCGATCTTCGCTTGAGCAGAAAGAATCCGTCAGGAAACGAATTGAACATCACTCTAAACTCGAAGTCCGCCCTAGCAAACTGCTATCCTGGACTGACGCAACTCTCCGGGCCAAAGCATCGGACGACACAAAAGAACTGAACAGAACAAAGATACAATACCTCCTTCGTTCCTTTCAACGATCCCCGGGCCCATTCACGTGAATACGCGATTACCGGCCGATTAATAGGAGCAGCAGGTTGCAAGGGGTGGCGCGTATATGATTTAAAGGGGGTAGGGGATGCACGAGGGGCACAATGGCCCGTGTCGATGCTCACGTTTCCTAACAGCGCTTGCCCAATTTCACTCAAACAGAAGCCGATTAATTCGCAGCGTCCAATTTAATCCGGACCTTCCACCTCCGCCCGTTCCAAGAACACCCTCCACGGTACCATTATACATATTTTAAACTGTCAATCTCTCCGAGACGAACGGTATTCGGATTAGACGCGCGCGGGGTCACGTTAGATTAGCATTGGGGGCAACGATCAGAACGCGCGCAGAGGGGGCGGACCGACCCTCTGCAATCTGCAGATTTCGAAGTTTTGTTCGCGGATCTTCGGACATTGGGACTCGCGTTCAATCGAATGGCTCCGATTGATATTTTTTCTTTGTTCTTTGTCCGTTTAGGGGGGACCCGAGACACAAGTTCCGATTTTGAAGGAACATATAAAGTGACGTAGAAAAAGTGTACAGGGTCCTCCTGTTAAGTTATGTCGCCATTTTTTAGGAATTTTCGATAGTGCAATTAAAAAATGTTTTGGACAAAAGTTTGTCAGTATTTGACGAGCTACATGTTCGCATATTCTTAAATCTAAAACAATGCTATTTACGCAAAAAAGTAAAGGTCACCTTGACTTTTTTAAATGGCACCACATGCTTTGGACATCATAGGATTGTTGCTGACGCCGAGACGAACTCAACAGTGTATTATACTATGACCTTGAAATGACCTCAGACTCGAAAATTTTGTTCAAACGTAACTTTAATGAAAAATTATTTCTTACAAAACAAAGCAAGCTAAAACATTTTTTTAATTGCACTATCAGCAATGACTAAAAAATGGTGACATAACTTAACGGGAGGACCCTGTAGATATTATGATTTTCATATTTTAAAATTCAAACCTTAATTAGTTTTTTATATTTTTTCATTTATTTGTCGTTGGACGAAGCGGAAATTTCTGCCCCGTCGTGGGACAAGTTGTTCAAGCAAAATAAAAATTGTCTACCTGGATTGCAACTAACTCGGTGAAATAGAAATTTATTTTCTACATATGTTGATATGTTTAATATAGGTTGTAAATAACATATCAGTGTTTTTATATTGTTCCAATATTTCTACTGTTTTAAGTCACACCAACTCGTTTCCGTCAAAAATGCATAAAATCCGCTATCTACTCATCATTAATGCACCCCGTGGAAAATATGCACAACACAATTGCATTTCTTGACGAAATCAAACCAATCTATTTTGCAAAAAAGTAACAACTTCGTCGACCTGTAGATCCACAATGTATAACACGTAACGCAATTAGAACCGTACGAGAAATGTAGATGTAAATACAAATGTAATTATAGTGAGTTGTTTATGACCAGTCTGATCAACGATTGCGGGCAGCAGGAATTAAATAAAAATTAATTTCATCCCCTAATAGTTTCTTACACCTAAAAACCACATAACGCTATTTCTAGATTTTTCGAATTTTTCACTGTTTTATATTTCACCTAGCCAATTTCTTGCATAAAAATTCGGAGTCTACTCATCACTTTAGAATGGAAATATTATGAAACGTTTCGATCAAAACAATTATTCTAACCTGCAAGTTTATTATACATATACCATTTTAGTTATGTATCTTCAGTTTTTATTTAAATACCTAATTTTACTTTTAAATAAAGGTTATTTCAATATCAATCAGTGCGACAGCCGTGTATGCTTTTTATACAAGTTGACAAGCAAACAAATTGACGACAGTGATGGTAATTCGTCATCGATGATGGAAAATGCAATCAAGAAACTTGTTGACAGAATTATGTTAATTGTAATGATTAGACTGCGGATCTTTATGCGAAATAAAAATGATCTACATCAATTGTGGGAAGCAGGAATATATAAAATAAAAATTGATTTCATCCCTTGTTGATTTTTTTACATTAACAACAACATTATAATATTCTCAAAACCGATTTCGAAGTCGCGAACCAGATTTGTTTAGGAGAAAGTTATGTTTGTTTAAATATAATAATTTCATTTTGAACAGTGACGTTTACGGACACCCAAGTAGAATGAGCACCACTGCCACACGGATGAATTGTTAAACGATATTTTCGAATTACGTGGGATCCCCAAACGACACCTCTTTCTATTATGTTACCTTCAGTCCCCTCTGCCAAGAAGATCCTACCCCTTGCAAGGTGGAATGCTTCGAGTCACGTGAGAGCCGATGTGCCACGTGCAAAGTGTACCGTGGCTCTACTCGTTAAGGCTCAGGTGGGGGTGAGTTAGCGGATTAATAACGCCTGGCACGAGCCTAATCAGCCGGTGTAGGGTTCACGGGTGCCTGGTACTTCGCACCCCTCTCATACAGCCGACAGACCCCATAACAATATCATATTCGGGCCTCCCCTGAGTTATTAACCTCTAAGGTTACCGCAGCCACCCTCGCGCTGCCGACATAAGCCGCACTTAATTACCAGAAAAGCTTAACCACCGACCATTAGGCCGTGTTTGCAACGGGAACAAGGGGAATCAGTTTTTCGCGAAACTTTCGCAGGAAATGCGTCAATGGACGATTGACTTTTCTACCTTGCTGGCTCACGAGCTGTTTAAATTTATTCGGTTGCGTGATAAATTCCCGCATTTTTTGCATATTATTTTTTCCACGCAATTTTGTGCTTTGTTAGGTAAAGTATATGCATGCATTCGCAAGTCTTTTCCTTGCACTACACACCTATCTGCTACAATTTTTCGAATCAATTCATTTGAATCAATCATGGTCTATCACTTACCATCGCTAACCACCTTCACTCCATGGGCTTTACTCAAAAACTTGGAGGTTGGACGCCACACAACTTGAGATGTCGAGCAGATGTCGAAAATGAATTTTTCTGCCTCCCGAAACTTCCATTGGAAAAGCCTGAAAATTGATTAAAATTGATTAATTCGGAAAATTGAAGCAGATAGGTTCGTAGAACAAGAAAAACACTTGCGAATGCATAATATATACTTTACCTAACAAAACGCATATTTGCGGGAGAAAAATAAAATAGAAAAAAGTCAGGTCGTTAGCTTAGAAATACCTCTTGCGATACTGAAAAGAGCGTTTGTAAAAATTAGTTTAAAAGAACGCTATTTAATTTTTGAAAAGTTACATGGAGGGCTAAATTATTCAAACTTGGCCGTTACTTTTTAAACCAATGGTCATAAAAGGTGTTAGGTAGCGGCCAAGTCTGAATAATATAGCCCTCCATGTATATATAATTCTTTAAAAATTAAATAGCGTTCTTTTAAACTAGACGAGAGGTATTTATAACGAACTTGGCTGTATTTTGTTTGATCTCAAAACTTTTTACGGCCATGGGAACTTGGCTCCTGTTTACAGGATGTTCTTGTTGGGTTAAAAATAGAACCCGTCATTTTGGCAGTAAGTCTAATGCTAATGGTTAAACTTCAATTTATCTCGATGATGCTCAAGCCTAAAACAGGCCCCAAAATGGTCGTCCAAGAGGGTGGTCCCTCGGACCACGGAATGCAATGAAGCAAACAGCAAGAGTCATCGAGAAGCACGGGATAGCGTTTCAGAAAGAGATTCAGCCTCTTTCCCGGCTAGCCAAGTTTCGCGAAAGTTAATTAATACTCGGGGGGTGCAAACGAGAGTTTGGGGGTTTACCTGTTGACAGTAACGATGGCCGGTGAAAAGAGTCGGGAAAGAAAAACGTCGATAGGACGTGTGTTTACGAAAGCTGAAATTCCGTTGGCAGTGGGGGAGGGGGCGCTGCGGGGGTGGAAAGGGGGCCAGGGGCCGGTGATGTACCCCCTCGAGTGGCCGAAGCGAGGGCAACGTTGTCGAGCGCAATAAAGACACCCCCAGTCGGGTTGCTGCTGCGCGAAAGTCGGTTCGCAAAGAAACTTTAAATTGGAAAAGTTTTGGCTAGGTCGTCTCGGGGCAAAGCTGCAGAATGCTTAAAAATAAGCGCGCGCTACCCGTCTGCCATTATCCTCGGCGCAACGTGGCGATTCCCCCGGAACCGTTGCATCCTACACAGGATAGTGTCGCGCTATATTTTTATTATTTCGAGTCTATGGGCCGGAGTCGCCAGAAGCTGGAGAAAGCTCATCCGTTGAAAATTATAAGGGACTGTCGTGAAGGTTGGGACAGTGCTTTTTCTCCATAGTAACGCACTGGATACACCAATGTCATGGTTGTCCACTTTATTTCCGTTTATAAACAAACTTTTCATCAGCGTTAGAAGCAACAAGTAGTGTTCGGTGTAGCTGTGCCAAGCAAAGGCTACAAATGTGTCCTAAAAATTTTTTATTGTGTTTCTTATTGATTCGTCTTCAACTGAAAATTTTTCAACATTCGTTGCTTAAGTATATCTAATTTGTTTGAAATTTAATGTAGTTTAAATGTGCAAAAAAAAGAATTGTGCACTTGTCGCGATGTAAATTTGTTTTTTTTTTTGTGTGTGTGTTTCGAAATGAAATTTTTTGTAAAGGTTGGAACACTCGTGCCGTATAAGTTGGGACCCAAACTTTTTTTCTGCATATAGGCGTCGTTTTTATGAATGGAAATCATGTTTAGAGTGTTTTTATGTAAAATAATCGAATTGTTAAGGCAAAGACTGTGTCGAGACGGCCAACAAGTCCAATGTTTAAGCAATATAAAAAGTTTGTGCATCGACTTGCAAGACGCACGAGCTAAATATAAATCTATATCCTTCAGTAATAATTTTAATATGGGTAAAATAAGACTTTAATACTCTTAAAGTCTTTTAATATTTTTCACTGTTTTAAATTGCACTTAATCCGGAGTCTAATGATCATGATCATGATCATAAATCATGACCTAAGATACAAATACTCAATACACATTGAATATAATGCGTTCCGACTTCAATTTCAACATTTACTTTTCAGAGTTTTTGCGTTCCAACTTACACGTCAAAATTTTTGCCGAAAACATTGTCTTCAGATAATTGGCTATAACCTTTTATCCGTTAACGCTATCCTTATACTTTCTGCAGCAAAAATATAGCTGGCAACTATGCCTTTCCAACGGTATAAATTTTTTCGCGTCATTCTCATCCTAGTATAAGAATTTTATAGTTAAAAAACAAAACGTGTCCCAACCTTTACGACAGTCCCCTATTGCTTCATATGAAATTTTAGGATGTATGTATTACGAAGTGATCAAGAAATACTGCAACCTGTAGCGAAAACTATTCGATCGCAGTTAAATTGAATTCCTCGCTGTATATGAGGATATTAATATTTTAATTAATTCATATTTCTCCGAGGCTATCTGCAGAAAACTTGATTTGTTGAGCAGCTGATACTATCAGCACTTTATTATGCATTCCCGACTCGTTTCATATGCACAAATGTACAGGAATAGCATAATGCTCTATCGAGTGACAACTCTTGACCAGTAGAACGCAATCACACTGAATTTTATTTACTTATTATACTTATTTGGGTCTAATTTTGAAAAAGTAATTCCTTTTTAAAATGTGTACGGGTACTTTGTACACCGACTGTATTCTAAAAATTTAATCAAAATCAGTATCACATGTCGCCTTTTTATACTTCTTTTCGTACGTAACCTATTCCAACAAACGAGGAACAAGGAAGAATTTATGACAACGTTGAACAATGAAACGAAAAATGTCAATAATGTTTATTGGTATTCGCTGTTTCCCGTATTCCGTAAATATGAAATTACCGTGAAACAAAATGTTGAATTGCATTGAACTTATATTAGCAACGAGATAAACCAATTTTCATTCAAATTTCAATAGTTCGACAAAGAACTGCGTTTACTATCTCGGCAGAGCCAATCAATTAATGAAGATTTATTCGTTAATTAAAGCCAGGACACGAATTCCCGGATATTTACATTTTCTTATACATAAAAGTATAACATAAATTTATGGATCGATGTACCGCGAAGATAGTGTTCATGGAAGCCCTCTGACCAATTAAGAATGTTCAACTGTTCCGTTTTCATTATGCATTACATTATCACGTTCTAGAGGCTAAAACGGTATCCCCCATTCGAATTGTTTGTAATTGGATAAAGATTTCGCCAAGTATGGAATTTAATTGGCATAATACAGGTATTTCGCAAACCAGTTTCCGCCGTTTATCGACGTATCAGCCAGGTGAAAGCAATGAGCGGCCATAAGTCATACACCGGACAGTCGTAAATAGCCGATATTAAACGTCGATATGAGTGAATTAGCATAAAGGTGTACCGTTAAAGCGGCGGGTTCGACTGGTAGCCGATCGCCCTGTCGTTTATGTCATTTTCTTCTATCGACACCGTTGCTCATATGACTTCATGGCTTTGAATGGGTTCGCAAATCAATCGTCCCGGGGTATACCACTCACTCGCGCGTTCATACCGAACTCCTAATTAATGCAGACTGGTACTGGTGCAAAGAGCGGTGGGTACATTATGATTACATTCGATTCATTTGTATACAAAATACATACGGAATATATTAACCCTTCCGCGGTCATAAATACGGACGTTACGCATGAATAATAAAACCATTTCACATGACACGCTCATAAATTAACGTGCACTGTAACGATGCTTAGTCGGAGAAGTATTTACTAATCTTCAATCGAACGACATCCGTCTATAGGCTCTAATTATTGCTTCGAACATGCACGAAGTTCGTGAAACTGATTTTATCAACAGCTGTTCTAATTTTCTGCTTTTCACAGACGGGATATAATCGGGTCCCGTGATCACGAAATACTAAATTATTTCTTTTATTTAAGTTTATTTTTCCATTAATGAAGAAATTAACCGAGGATATTTTTATGTTATTTATTATTTATTTATTTCAATGTGGTCACATTAACAGCTAGGTCGTTAACGACCAGATGGTTTGCAATAAAATATATCTTACATGTTACTTGATATTTTTATGTTGTTTTCAACGTAAAAGGACTATTAAAGAGTGATATAAATTTTTATTCAACTTCTGCTTCCTACAATCGATGCAGAATACTTTTGTTTTGCATAAAGATTTATGCATTTATGAAGAAATTAACTGGGTGAAATACGAAACATTAAAAAGGAGAGTATTTTTATTTTGCATAAAGATACACAGTCTATAAGATATAAGTATGACCTTTCAGCAGAAATAACAGCAATAAATTCGAATTTTTATTACTACATTTTTCCTTTTCCATATTTTACGTATCTGCATAGCTAATTGGACTGTTTACTACTTAAAATATATAATTTGTCTGCTGCATCTAGTTTCCAAAATATTTAAATATTTATCGTCAGCCTAGTCAATTACTTGCTTTCGAGAACAACCTATCACGAAAAGATACTTTACCGCAATTTCATAAATCGTATACAACAACTACTTGTTAAAAATTACATAGCAAAAATACAATAGCATAAATACATAGATGAGAACCCGTTTTCAAAGTATAAAGATACCTCTATGGAACACATTTTTTCTTGTCCCGATATAGCAATAACAACAGCACTTCCGCAATTATTATGCAAATTTATATTTACATATTCATGCCGATTTGAATATTCCTTGCAAAAACAAATTACAGATATTAGTAGTTTCGGTTAATATATACGTTTTCTTATCTTTAAAAGTTTATTATCTGCGTTATTTATACTTTACTAGAGAGCCATCTTTGGAATTGTTTTTTTAGCGATCGAGAAACTGCTTTGGATTCATTTGTTCCACACGTGTCTGTTATAAAATTTGGAGTATACAAAATATATTCTTCAAATTACAATAAACTACAGAGAAATTAAAAAAAAATGACAGTCGGATGTACAGTGAGCCAAAAAAATATTCGAACGCCCTTTAAAACAACATAACTTTTTTATAATTGTACCATACGACCTGATTTTTTGTAATCAATTAGACACATTGGTTTATGAAATGATATGGAATAGAGATAAATTTAAAACATCTTTATTTGGGCCCTCAATGAAAATTTAAAATACATATAAGTTTTGTAGATCTACGTTTAGTTACACATTTAACATACACACGAGCTACAAGCGGGTGAAAATGGTGAAAATCGTAGTTTTACACGATTTTTGATCAGTTTCTTCTTAAAATCCACAAAATACATTTTTCGATGCGCGTCGTTTTTTCCTGCGTCAAGCGATTTCAATGAAATTTTCAGTATGTGTATAACTAACATAGATAGATTTAAAGGCTCAAATAGAAAAGTTTTTTAACAAAATGCCTCTTTTATATTTGCACGTAATCTTGTAAATTATAATTTTTAGAAAATCCTTTTTTCATATCATTTCGTAAACTGTGGGAGATTTCTAATATAATATCATTGTAGAAGATTTTAAACCATGCAACCCAAAGATCATTGAACAAACAAAATTTACTAGGAACACAATCATTAATGATAACATAATACAAATGCACGTCTGAATTAGGTGACGTTATTCGGAAGAGTGAGAAATACGCTGGCCTAATACAATAAATCAATATTCGTGTCGCAAAGGAACGATTCGCTTATTCCTTTATAACCAACTTGAATGTTAAGGTTTTCTTTCTGCATACTGGGTGTTTAAATGTAAATGGAGGAAATCAATCAACATAAACCAATGCTTCTAATTGATTATAAAAAATCACGTCGTTTAGTACAATGATAAAAAAAGCTATTCTATGTATTTTGAAGGGTGTTCGAATACTTTCGTGGCTTCCTGTATGTGTTAATGTTACACGCCTAAACGTTGTATTCGTGCCACGTAGTATCTCATGCGAATTTCGAGTTTCTCGAAATTTACGAATCAGCATACACCGGGCCATCAAGAGAGCATTACGACTATCAGATTTGTTTATTTCCTTTCGAATTCGCTCATATCTCGATGAGTGTATCAAACACTGTATTTCTTTCCACAATGACCAATAAATAAATTCCGTGTATAATGCGCGATAGTCCAATCAGAACCGCGCGCTGTAAAAGGAGCTGCGCGAGATAAGAACCGTTCGCCGCGTGGTAATTCCATAATTTATTTTCCGCTGATCGACTATTTTTGTCAACTCTCATAACCGGCTAATAAAAATCCGAGCGGCTGTCCCGCCGAATGAAAAACTATTCGCGCGACGCGTAATTTTCGCGGCCATTTATTACCGGGTATATCATCGCGAGGCGAGCTTTATTTCTTGGAAATTAATGGCGGCACGATTCTACAAAGTAGCTCGCCGTTGTTATACATGGTATTTTCAGTAGGGGAACCTCGCTTCTGGAAACCGACCTTTAATGCACTAAAAATAACAGAATCTCGCGCGTCATCCTGGTAAAATTATTTAACCGTTCCGAGCCAAGAGATAAACTCTTTTTCGACCGGGGTCTACAGAAATTTATGACTAAACTGCGGATTCTTATACAATAAAATCAAGTTCTCTATACTTATTAATAGCCTGCAAATCTTTATGAGAAATCAAAATTTTTCTGCGTCAATTACAAGAAACCTAAACATCAATTCAATTCATGTTAGAGCAATTTTGGAGTAAAATTGTTCAGAATCTGAAAAACTGTTAGTTAGTTTAATTTGGCAGTGAATAAAGTAAGTGAACTCGAGATTTCATACAATTGTGGCAAAAATATCGTACAGAAAACAATAAGTACCAATATTGAAATACTGTGTGTGTATTATATTATTTTCAATTCATTAAAAGTATTAGGAGATTCATTCATTGATTGCAATGATAAAAATAAATTTCCTCTGCAATATCCCCAAAGATTTCAGTCTAAGACATTTTCTAAGCTTAATTATTACCGTAGCATTGTAACTAATTATTAGTGTAAGTTACCTTGGTTATTAATGCACCTGAATCACTAATTTATTATCATAAAGTCAGATAAGCATACCTTTTTCATATTATTTACCTCGATTCTCTCATACATTTCTGGACTTTTACATGCAAGGTCACGGTAAAGTTCATGCTATCGAGGCCATTAAATTGAACTCGTTCAGTCCTATTCGAATAAATATCGAGATAACATGCAATCTCGAAAAATATGATCCTCGGACAACTTGGTTGTGTGTGCTTACCTTTATAAAAACAGGTTTATTCTCGTATTAAACTTCTAGACGATTTGTTTTGAACAGTCAAGGAATATCCAAATAGGTAAAAATCACGCGAAACATTAACACAGTCGAACGCAAACAATTTCAATGAGATCCTTCCAATATAATTTTTAAAATAATGCTTATCCAATTCGACACTATTTTGTCTTGTCATCATTACATTGATCGTGACTTGTTATTATTATTGTTAAAATATGTTGTAATTATTGTTAAAATATTGAAAAATAATGAAAAATAGTTTGAAGACGTGAGACAAAATTAAGCATTCAATATATGAATCATTAATAATAAAAACAGAAGGCGTCGACTTTGTTAACTTTAGACATATTTGCACAGATAAAGTGTGAAATAATAATTCGTTGAAATGTGCAACGGAGGGGGGACGCGATTTCCACGCATGACTGTAAATAATTATGAAGAACGATGCAATCTTCCCACGAATAAATAATAGATACTTGTCAAAATTGATCAACTGATTGAGAAGAAGGCAAGCGCGTCTCGGCGGAGGGGCAGAAAACGCATAAACGCTCGAAGACGTTGTCGGCGACTAACCATTACGAAATCAGCGATGCGATGATAAATGTGTTTTCCGTCATAGTTTATGAAGCCGATAAACGCGTCCGATGCCGCATGAATTGCTAATGGAAAATGCTATTGACAAACGCGGCTGTGTAAATCACCTAGCCGAATGGAATTCGCAATGTGGGCTGCGGCCACGTTGAAAGTTTCGTTCCTCGGTGCGAGGTTCGTCGGTGCGGAGGCGGTGGCTCAGCAATAATTGTTGATATTTAACTTTCGAAGAACGGAAACCTTTGTCGCGCACGCGAACAACTCTTCACTGACTCATAGTACGATCTATTCTAAGTCTATTTCTGAGTCCGATCCTCTGTCATTCCCGATCTCCATTTTATTCCCCTACTAATGGTACATTCATCGCATTCTGTGGTTCTTTCGATAAATAAAAGTCGTCGCTTGTTTCTTGTTGAACGAAACAACTGTTGCCATTGAAAGATTGATTAAGAACCCTTCCATCAGTGATTCGACCGTGGATTTTATGCAGTTATGACAGAAATGTACATGTAGATCAAATGCAGAACAACAAAAACATTTAAAGAATTTATAAATATATTGTCATACATGTTACCAATTTTACCAATTGAGGGCTCCTCAATGGATAGATCAAAAAACACAGAACGGTAAAAACATTCGAAGAATTTAAAACTATTGCATTACTGTAACTTTCTATCTGGCAATAAATAACACAATTTTCATTGTGCATAAATATCCACAGTTTATTTTACAGTATATCCATTCTCGATTTCATCCCCAATTAAACATCGGAAAAAGATTGAATAATTTATAAATATCAACCTCGAAAGAAGTTATTAAAGTATTTTGTTTACAATAACTTGTTGGTTTACGAACAAAATCGCTATTGTCGTTATAAAATTGGTTGAGAAGCCCTCAATGGTGGTCTTCAATTCTCAAAAAGCTGATGAACTGTCCTCGGTAGATAAAGTGTTAAAATTGACAATAACAGCTCGTTGATTTTTAAAAGGTTTAGTAATTTGCTTCTAAATAATTTACAATCTTGTGAATGCAATTTATATTCAAATAGTGCTTTAAACTAATAAGTGTACATGCGAACATATTATTATTTTTGGTATTACAAACTTAAATGTACAAAACCGAGAAAGCACGCTTGTGAATGTGTTTACTGTTAAGCTGAGGCAAACGGCGAGTTAACTAATAAATGGCATCTTCGATAACATAGAGTTTCCACTTAATTCATACGTGACGGGGGTTAAGCTGCATAAAACATCGTAGCACAATAAATGTTGAAACATCGATTACAGAGACAACGAGAGCTCGCGGGATCTGATAGACTAGAACAAATGCGCGTTTCAGACACTTGACGACCGATTGTAAACAAACGGTGAGCACAGTAAGTACTCCGAGCAGTAATGTTTGCTCAATTCCACGGAACCATCTGTAAAACTCTAATTGATCCCCTCCGATCGAGCAAAGTATCTTTGGCATGAATGCAGAGCCCGAACGCGTTGCATCGGTGGTTGCAATCTCGACTAGACACCGGTCTCAATTAATGCATCGCATCGGTAAATAAACGGATGATTCTTCAGTTCGAGTCGGTCCGCAGCAGCCTAGCTGTCTCAAGAGGCCTCATTAACTGCAGTCCGCCAATTATATAATAATAAGCTAATAATAATTGCATTGCCGTTGCATCAGCCACCGGTCAGCCCGAGTGGACGAATAAATTAAGGACTAACTTCCCTCTTACGACGCCCTCGTCCAGACTGCACGTCAGGCTGCATCCAAACCCAGTCTTAAGTGCATTTTTAAGCATCTCGCCCTTCCCGTGGCCGGATATGAGAAAATGCATGAGAGCTGCCGCGGTGATTAAAAGCCACTGCGCTGCTAAAAAAGATTCTGCGAACGTTTTCGATTCGCAACCATCACCGACTCGATATTAACACTCAATCCTGTGGTTTAATCCATTCCCCTATCATTTTCTCTTCACGGTTCACGTTCATAGTGCTCTATTGATTTTTAATATTGAACCTACCGACCATCAAAAGTGACTGATATGTATGTACAGTATTATAAAAATAACAAGATTAAATTTATCTATATTTTGTGCGATTTTTACTATAATATATTCAAATAAATTCGCATGAAAACACCTTTACAATTTCAACGATCGTCAAATAAAACATCTAAAATGGGTCATCCGACCCCTCGTGGTAGGTTTAGTGTTAAACTACTACGTACTTCGAAATTATAAAACTGCAGACAAATATTTAAAATCGTTTCGTTACTGATTCAATGAAAATGGATCGAATTAATTTTTCAATCAACAATAATTATACTGTGGATTTTATGTATACCTACCAAAAATGAATGAGATTAAAACAATTAATTATTAATAAAATAATAAATCACTTGTACTGTGGCGAGATGATAAGAAGATCCCCGGGACAAGGCTTGTGTCCCCACTCTAACTTCCCCTTCTACGACGCTATCCCCACGCTTCGCTTCGTCCCTGTCGTACACGCGGCCGACATTGGCATGAGAGAGGGTAACTTTTCCCCTCAATTCGAGCTCCGTTCCCTCATCTGGCGACACTGCTGCCAGGGACCTTCTCACCACAGTTATCTCACCACACTACTAGCAGACTTGGGCAACAATTGTATTCAAATAAAAATTTCGAATTTCCAAGTGGGTTTTAAACCCATTTTATTCGAAATTTTTATTTGAATAACATTTTTGCCCAACTCTTGCCGAACTTCTTTTTATTTAACACACACCTGATTCGTCTAAGGTTTTCGTAGGTTGCACGTGATGAAGTCATACTTCTTAGTGGTATGTATATATCAATGGCAAACCTATCAGTATGATAAAATTGAAATTGATGAACAGGACTGATAAAATATCGGCGCGAGAAAATAATGGCGCATGTATGAAGAATTCGTTGATAATTCTGAATAAAAGAAAAAATATCAATATTTTCCACAACGTCCAACATACTCTTGAACGAAGATGATCTTCTCCGGCTAGTTTGCACGATTGAAAATAATAATATCATAGTATTGGGTTGGCAAATAAGTTCGTTCGGTTTTTTACATTGGAATAAATCACGAAAATCGATCGAACTTATTTGCCAAGCCAACATATTAAAATTCTTCGAATGTTTTTACTGTTTTAAATTACAGCCATCCATTTTTGTAATAAATGCATAAACGCAGTCTAATTATCATTTATTATTGAAGAGCTTTGAAGAAAGGACTGGAACTGTGTAAAGTGTAATATGATGTAACCAGTAACATTAGAAATAAGAGAAGAAATAACCGTTTAGTAGAATACACTTTTTATTCATTTTCTTAAGTGTTTCACAGTTTTGTGCCGCAGGTGTATGATAATAAAACATTTTCCTGAAGGACTGATCGGTCATGTGCCGAGACCTCGGCTCATATGAAGCTCATATCGCCGCGGAGTATGACCTTAAAGAACGCAATCGATTCGATTGTACCGCGGAGATCGGTTGCATAAATAGACGCGGTTTGATTTACAGGTGTAACGCGACGCGTTCCCGTGCATTGTGATTTTTAATGCGGCCGGTCGCGTTGATTTATCATCTTGCTGCTGGCATTTCCATAATTTATGGGAAAATACGGCAGATTTATGGATTTCGATGCTCGCGCGCCTCCGATAAATACACACGCGTAACTATTTCATCGAGAACAAGGATAAGATACCGCCGCGCACCGCGCCGCGCCGGGGATATCTTCGTATTTGCCGAGCCATTCGAACGTTAGGCTTTAATCGTCCCGGCGATCTTTTTAACGACTAAACATCTAATAGTTTCAAATAACTGTGTGCAGGATTTATGCGAAGCTGACCGGACTCGAACCGAGCTCCAAAGGTAACCGAGTGAAGAATTCATCCGTGATATTAACCGTTCCTTGAATAATGCAGCGATTCGCAGAATATGTATTATACGCGAGATTATGATATCCAATAGAATGTAAGCGTGATTCATTTACACCGATTTCTAAGAAATATGTGTCGCCGTTCTGGTGTCAATTAGATCTAAATGCGCGTGACTTGTTACTTTCGACCTCCAATTTGTAAAGTATAGTATAGGATCAATGTACCTATTACTGCGGGTGTACGTTTTACTGCGGTATTTTCTTTCCATGAGATTAAAACACGTAAAAGTAAATATTTTGCCCAGTATAAATTTGTACAATTCAATGAGAATGTATCCTCGTTGGCAAGGTGAACAAAATTGTCAAAACATTCTTCATAAAAGGTAAAGATAAGACCATTTTTCTTCTATCTCGATCGCCAAAACACTGTTGTTCACATGATTGTACATTCTTTGTATCGCTTCAAATTGCATAAGGGAAAGTTTTATTATTATTTAGATATCTACTTCGATACAATAAATATATTAACAGAAACTTGAGAAGAAGAGTGTCCGTAATAAATATTTTAATAATTCTATGAATTTTTTGATTTGCAGAAAATGGCTTGAGAATTGATTTTGTGACCAGTTAATTAAAATGCTTGCGACATTATTTCCAAGATTTGATTTAGCAGATTCCAGGCTTTTGAATAGTGTGTTAACTTCGAGGCACGTACATGTGTACTGCCAATGGACTGTCTATGCGGTGACATTAACAGGAATATTTGCACATGAATGGTTGGCTTGGGTCTACCTCGCATGAGTTTGTTGAATGGATCTTCTATTCGTCTGACCATCTATTGAATTTAGCTCCGGGAATATACAATTCTCTGCACTCGCCAAACATTAACACTAAATTGCAGCTACAGAGAACATGAGACAGTAAAATTATTGGACGAATTTAATGATATCTATATTTGTATAATATTTTTGGACGTACTAAAATTTTATTATTAGAAGACAAATATTTTAATATAGCTCCTGTGTCTTGCAACCGATGCACACAATTTGTATAATATTTTGTATAAAGATCTGGAAGTTTAGAAGATATAGGTTTTTGTATGGTCTCTATGAAGAACATGCCAAAGAAGACGAGTCGCTCGAATTCCATCGAATGCAACACCTGCAAGGGAGCTATGCGCTTGAAATGCGCTAATATGCGTGCAAGTTATTTCACAGATAAACATTGTGAATTATTATCAAGTAAACAATGTCTTTATTCGTGTGAAGTCATGGTCTAAGAAATAAATACACAATAAGCTGTTTTTAAACCGAGTTTTTGGGGATCCCAGCTTTACACGAAAAAATTTTGTTTACCTGAGAAGTTGACTATAACTTTTTATCCATTAACGCTATCGCGATACTTTCTACAGCGAAAATGTAGCTTGCAACTGTACCTTTTCAACGGTATAAATTTGTTTGCGTAATTCTCATCCTATGAAATGTTGTAGTTAAGAAACGAAATGCGTCCAACCATTACGACAGTCTGTTATAGTTGTGAGAATGATCCGAGGGTAAAAGGTCTATTAATAGGCTTTCAATGGCATGACTTCTGACGCGGACAATAAGAAGATTGTCGATCGCGATTCAGACTGGCGGATCGCGAAAGGAGAAATATGACGTAGCATTTTTCCCGGATCCACGGCTAACTGCGGAATGCACGGTTTATTGTTAGCAAAAGGGCCGCGCCACGGCAAAAACCACGGCTGGGGATTCCGTTTCTAAGGCCCAATTACTCGTGTCATTACACTTCTGGATTCCTGGAGTGCGACGGGCTGCGCTGCGGCGCGGTAAGAGTTGCCAGTAGCGACCTGGCCGGGTCCGTTTCTTTTTCTTTTCAGAGCTCGCGGGGTCTGTGCGCTTATGTAGAAGCGGTTTCAAATCTGGTTAGGCTCGACCTGCAATTTTGTAATCCATAAACGTCGCTCATATGGCGCGTGCTCCAATTCCATGTTTGGCGAAAAACCGCGGCTGCCCTTGTTGCTGATGCCTTCGCGAGCGACGCGTTGCGACAGCCACGTTTCTCCGGGTTTCTATCATATCTGTGCGATTACCTTATACAAACCCATCTGGCCGATCATTCGCGGAAAAACCGGGTAACGAGCATACACCGCTGCTCCGAACCTTTTCGTCGCGAACCATCCTGCCGAGATCTCGATTGCCTGTCTCGAAAATCTTCGCCATGTTTCCAAAATTCACTTCACATTCAAAATTCTTCCATGCAACGAGTGCACAACATTTTGCACGGAGACTAACATCGACAAACACTTTTTTACAGTTCTATCTGCTACTGAGGACAATAAAAAAAAGAATAAAGTGCGTCGGTGATCCACATAAAAAATAAGGTCATAATTCTTTCCTCTACCATTTTTTTCTATTTTTACGTCTCCGGAAACTTTCAAAACTTTTTCTCGTAAATGGAACTATCAAATAAGTGAAAATCAAAGCCTTCTGTTTACAACGACGCCTTCAAAATTGATGTACGATTTTTGTCACTGTTTTATGAAATAAAAATGAGGAACGAGTTCAGGGGCAGATGAGGAACCAGTTGGCAACGGACCTCTCAATCGAGGCTCGATAAAACGACTAGACAAAATCGTACGTCGATTTTTAAGGCGTTGTTGCAAAGAAGAAGCTTCAATCTTTATCAATCCGTGGTAGTTTCAGTCGCGAAAATAATTTCTGAAAGTTTTCGGAGACGCTTGAATTCGCAGCATTTTTTAGGAAGAATGGCACTTCACTTTCTCGCTGGCTACATCATGATGATGATCAAGAATGATGACTTATGAAACTAAATTCTTTTAACTTGAGAATGGGTGAAAATTGATTTTCAAACGATTCTTTTTTACGAAATTATCGCAGTTTATATGTCGGCAATTTCTCGGATCCGCAATGCATGCACATCGATTATATTCTACGGAAATTCTCTCGGAAACAACAAGGACAAAGATGTCTACAAAAACGGGAACAACGAATGAAATCGTGTAATCGTAGTGGGGCCTAACGGGTGAAGAAACGCGAGCTGATCGGGTGACAAACTGCGTCCGATGAACGGGAGTCCGATACTTTTTAATTGTCATCTTTGTCTTCAATTCCAGATCGGTGGGCTCCCCTCGCTCGGGTGCACATGCGAAGGCACCACGCAAAATTCGGGCCAGCGGCATTCCTCCGGAGCGGGGCCCCGCGGAATCCCTGCTTGAGTCCCTGCTATTATTTTTAATGCCTCGACGTATCCCGCGTCGCGCCGAGGACGAAATAAAACGGAGGGAATGTCGAGTGTCGAAGCTGGCGCGGATTTACGGGGCGCTTTGTAACACCGCCTTCCTCAATTCAGCAATATAACCGGGGCCCCCTCCCGCCCCCTCCATCGCGAACGTTCTTCGCCCCTCCCTCCCCTCCCCGCGCCCATCCTATGGGACCCCGCCACTGTCTGGGGGACCACATGACTCTCCCACGGGGGAGAGACACAGAGACCTGCCATGGGGCCCCCGCGTGTACCTCGCTACTTCGTGCTCATTAACCCTCTGTGCCCACGGATTAAATACTTTCGTGGCTACGCGTTCGTGTTTTTGTGAGAAATTGCCCACGGGAATGGGTGATTTGACGAGGTTTATGGGGTTACGGCGGGAATTCAGCGTGGGGGCACGTACAACGCCGGGCAAACGTTCTCGGACCCACCGATCCGGGTTAATGATTTCGATTAGCATTTCGATGGGGAACTGGAAAAATTCCGGTGACGGGAAACTCTGCTGCTTGGAATAGGAAAATTGGGAACCATGATTGCAGAGTTTGCAGCGATATAGGGATAGTTGCTCCAGTTTGACACGTTCTTTAGGTATAGAGAACAACTCCGTTGACACCGGAGGGAAGCTGTGTACTTGCAATAATGAAATTCAAAATGACAGTTTCACTTTTATATACAATTTTTTATAATTTAAGGTTTGTTACATAACTCGTATTGTTTAAAAAAAATGTGATTCGAAATGACAATTGAACGGTTTGTAGCGTAGAGCAATGAAGGGGAAGCTACACTTTCACATATTTTATGTTATACATATACAGGGTGTTCATTCGAAAACTTTCCAGCCGAATATCTCAAAAAGTATGAAAGATATTAATTATTAGTATCAGTTTTTTATTTGGGTGGCGTTTTCAAGGTCATTTGAAGGTCAACTTTCGTTTTTACTTACACTATTTTACTTACACAATCGCTACACTTTTATTATGATTTATGGGCAACGTTTTCTTAATTCACAGGAAAGCACGTTTATCAGTAAATACAAAATCGTCATACGGGTAATTGATTTATTAAACAATTTCAAGTACTATGCACAGATAAAGATCACTGAGCACGATGCTATGATTATTTCATTGTGTGCCATATCCGTTCCCTCTCATTCGCTCCCCTCTCGCTGCCAACCTCGCTGCCAACCTCGGCCCTATCCATTTCTACTTCCGTTCACAGAGTTGGAGATGAGAAATATGTTTGGGATGACGATAAAATTATCGAAGCTAGAAAAAAGCTACTGTGGAACGAGGAAGCAGCTGAGAAAGAAATACTATGTACTTACATGCTTGCGCACACGTGCATCATTGTACATAGTTTGTTTTCTTGTTAGAGCATACATATATGGTAGGTTTATCAGAAAAATTATTACGTGCTGTCATCAAGTTTTTATCCATATGTTCAGAACTCTAAAATTTTGTATAACTCCATCATCGTGATAGAAAAACTAAATTAATAACTGATAAAATTAATCATTCCCGTTTTAAAAATGAAACATTTTATAAGAACACGTCTATTCACAGTAAAACTTTTCTTTGTATTGTATTGTTGTCATTGGAACTAACAATATGAAAACATTTTTTGGCAAAATTCTATATATGGTCATGTTTTAAATATTAAAAAATTTCTTATAGTTAGTTATAAGCAGAGTTGGGCAAACATTTTATTTAAATAAAAATTTCGACTAAAGTGGGTTTAAAACCCACTCAGAAAAAACTCACTTTATTCGAAATTTTTATTTAAATAAAATTTTTGTCCATCTCTGGCAATAAGTGTACACATGATAGTTTCCGATAATAACCTGAGAAAAAAAATGTTTCGAACGAAAGAGAGAGTCGAACAGTATTTAAACATCTATAAACTTCTATATGTATATTTCGAAAAAAAATATTTCCCGACGAAAAAATAAATTTTGATTTTTTAAAGATTAAAATCCATTTGTGATTTGACCATCATATTATGACGTCGAGCACATAAATAATAAACAAGCACTTTTCGGGCCAAATACCCCGCTGTGCGTCGCACGGTTAATCAAGAAAGGAAAGCTAACCCTTAACTTAATCAAAATAGAACTCATTAAAACTTGCCACAATTGAATTTCTGCGAAAGCAGTCCAAATATTAGAAAGATGTCAAAGAGATCCTTTTAAAATTGCCTTGCAGTAGAGTAGCGGAGGTTGGTGCATAGAAATTTCTGTCAGGTACACGAGTGACCCCTACCGTCGCGGGGTTAACCAGAAAAGAAAAGTTAACACTTAATTTGATGAAAATGTTCGCCCGCAAATTGCAGTGCCCAGGGCAGATCAGGGCGGAATCCGATGGATGTCGCAGTCGCGGTACTAGAATTTCGCATTGTGCTCGGCGTTATCACCCACTATGGCTTTGTGCCAAGTGCCCACGTGGACTGACCTACGGGAACACAAGTCACGCTATTTCAGACTTGGAGTAATTGGTGCGTAACACTAATAATATTAACTGCCATGTTGCTCGTCGACGTTCATACCTCGAATCGATGATGCTCTGTGACCCATAACTCGCGAATAAGACTAACTGTAAGACCAAAGGAGGCAGGTCTCGTTTCACGATCGTGCTCTTATAGCTCCGCTTATGTTACTAACGTATACATATTCACGCTTACATTTCATGCATTTATAACAAAAATGAGCAAGTGCAATTTAAAACAGTGAAGATATTAAGACTTTAAGAGTATTAATACATTCATTTCACTACATTAAAATTATTAATGAAGAATATAAATTTATATTTAGCTCCTGCGTTTCGCAATTGATGCACAAACTTTTTATTTTGCATAAACATCCGGAGTCTGACCATTACTATTATTAGAATTATGGAAACGTTTTAATTCACTTCTTCATTTCAGCATTTTTTATAAGAATAATCGTAAAAGGTCTGATCGTTCAACATTTAATTGTAAATATTACGATTCAACTGTTGCATTTTATGATACGATAAATAATGTATTCTATTTTACAGAACATCCCTTCCCATCAAATGAATTTTAAACATACAATACAATATGTTACATACAATATGTGATTAAATCAATTGATACTAATTGTATATGTTATTCTACTAAATATCAATGTACTAGCTAATACGTATAATGATAAATTAAATTTAATAGTTCTCCACATAGAAAAATGCTGTACTCACTTGTTGCATAGAATGATCTACATACAATAATGAAATTAATTGATAATAATTTTACATATCGTGTAACTATTAATATCAATAAATTAGGAGATTCAATTCAATAAGAAAATCAATTGGTAAAAATTGCATATGTTATGTAATTATTAATATCGATGAACTAGAGCGCCTATAATGATACATGAATGAAAGAACAATTAATTAAGATTAAATGACAGTATCACGCTGTGAAAGCAAAAGTTCATAAAATCATTGAGATTTGTAGTTAGAGGAGAATCTCTTACAATTAAGGTGGATAGGTATCGGCTCCGGATCGAAAAAATTTGACAAATGGATTCCCGGATCGGCCCTAACGCCGAATAGCCACCGCCTACCTCCAATTTCCACTCACAAAACAATCTCTCCCCTTGTCACCATTATGCCTCATAGCTACCCACAGGCGTCGCTATTATAAACATATACAAATTCGTCAGTGGCCGTCGCAAACAATGGACCGTTTAACAGCATGGAGATATATCATCGTGCGCCGATTCCTCGGGAAGACAGGGTACCAGAAGGGAAAGGAGAACGTCCGCAGACGGAGAAGAGAAGTTTAACTACGGTTGGATTTACGGTGATCGCGTGCAACCGGTTGTTTCTTTCCACGACTATACACTATACATCATCTTTAACAGGTGAGAGGATTAACCTTCGACCAAGTGGGGATTTAATAGCCGCTGCCGGCTTTTATGCCGCTCTCGGATGGTCGACATTCGACGATCAATGGAAATACATTTGAACGTATATTGAGGAATTTCATCAACCGGGAATTAACGTTCTTCCATTTACCTGCCGAGTCTCAACCCTACCTGAGTGCCTATCCCCTCCCCCTCCCCGCTCTACATTACTTTATAAAAATGAAAAGAATGTATCCATCCCTCTTCATGTTTTTAGGCATTCTTTTTATAATACATACCAAAAGAATCAAATTTGTTCAATTATTCCACATGGATGCAGCTTTACAGTCTCAGCAACAACATTCAGAAGAAAAGTGACACAAGTAAAAGAAATTTTACCTAAAACCAACTTAGAAATGTAAAATAATTTGTTGTTATTTAGATACTTGGCTAATTGTCATGTAAATTAGTTTATAACGTACACCACAATTTGTGCATTTATCATTATACTTTTTTTAGAAATATGTTTTGACTTGTGTCACTTTTCTTATGAATGAGCAATATTAGATGATGGTAACAAAATTCACCGAGGAAAATTATTTTCTTTGCAAAACATTGTAATTCGTTCAAAGCTAATTCTTCCATATCAGCAAATTAATCGTCAATTAATTTATGCATTTTATACGATTCTGATGCACCCTGGTTTTCTTTCTCTGGAAAGATCAGTTTTCTCATATCCTTTAAATGATTCATGTTTCCATTGATTCAACTTGTACGCTACAGAATATCGATGATAATTAGTTTGTAAGAAAACGTTCTAAATTATAGTTTCTCGAAAGAAGGTACAACAGCTTTCTCATTATAGTTGCTCATTGTTCTTGCAATTGTGAAATACATAATAAGAATAAGGTGGACAGCTATTATGAATTCAACTACCTCCTGTTAGTAAAACCAGACAATGGTTGATATTCTATGCATTGCCGACATGAAAGATTCCAACGCGTTCGATAATTTAAAAACGCTGTTGTTGATCTCATCTCTATGTCTAAAAAGAAAGGGATAAATGTCCAACTATCATACAGAAATGAATGCAGACAATTTTTATATCGCATAAAAATCCGCAGTCTTCTTATTAGATTCGGGGGATGAGGGCTGACACACTGAAAGGGTAAACTCCTTTGTAGCTAGAGCTTAGGCTCGGCGGGGTAGTCGCGGAAATGTCGGTTCTTAGCAATCATCCCTCAATTGGGTAGGTTGGACAGCGTCCAACACCCCGGGAACGCTGCGACCAGCCAATATGTCATCCTTCTGTTCCGCCGTTCCTTCCGAATAACCCTCTGGGCCGATCGCGGCGTGGCGCGGGCCGATACTCTGCAAGAAGAAAGGCTTGCTCGCTTGTTTGGCGAACGAGAAACGGAGAGGGAGAGGGGAAAAGAGAGAGAGAGAGAGACCGAGAGAGATGAAGAGAAGAACGGGGAGAATGGGAGGCAAACTGGGCTGTCGCCGGATCGGGGATACAAATGGGCAAAACACCGCTCTGTGCGGATGCCGCGGGCCCGGTTGCAGGTGGCGTGGCCGCCGATAAATATGTCAGCCGGCAACACCATGCCGCGGCATACCACGCCGCTCTCTCGCACCCTCGATCTCCGTCCGGTTCCCCGGGCCCTCCTTTCCCACCACCCCGCGGAATATCTCTGTTCCCCGGGCCGTTTCTCGCCTCTGTTTCACCCTCGCCGCGCATTTGAATATTATGGAAATGTCGCCGCGAGATCACCGAGCCACGCCAGGAGCCACGCTAGAGCCGCGCCAAGCCGCCCCGAAGACTCGTTGCTCCGCATCTGTCATACACCCTAATGAGGAGCCGGGGGTTGGTTGGGGTTGGTTCGCTGGTTGGTTGGTTGGGTTGCGTTTTCCAAGGGCACTGCCTACCTGCGCTCCAACGTGCAACAGGTGAACAGTGGGCTCTTGGGGATGTTCTTTTGCCCATCGCTGGGCACACCCTGGAAGACGTGCTGGCTAAGGGACTGTCGTAAAGGCCGGGACACCGTATAAGTTGGGACAGTCCTTTTGTTCACATCAACGCACTGGATAATGTTATGATTGTCAACTTCATTTCTGTTTACAAACAAACTTTTCATGCGCACAAGAAACAACGAATTGTGTTCGGTGCCGCTTGCCAACTAAAGCCTAAAATATGTCTTGAAAGGTTGTATTTTGTTCCTTTACTGATCCGTTTTCACCTAAAAATTTTTCAACCCTGATTGCGTAAATATATCTAGTTTGTTGGAAATTTAATGTGTGTAGTTTAAATGTGCAAAAAGAAGAATGTGCACTTATCGCGATGTTAGTTTGGATTTTCATACCTGATAGCAGGGTTGGTCTCTTTTTTTAGATATGACAACAAACAATCATTTTAGAAAATAAATTGCTTCAAATACTTTATTATTTTTAATTTTGAAAATGTATCAATTTGAAAGATGTTTTAAGAGAGAAAGGAAATACGTATTTCTGGCGAAGTTGAAATAAATAGAATTTTGTAGAGTACCTGCAAATTATTTGAACAATAAATATGAAATAATTAAATAAGTTGAATCAATTCCAATAATCAATTAAATTATTTAAATTTCAAATGAAATTATACATTTAAATAACGAAGTAATTTGGAAAAAAATGATTTGGCTGTTCATAAAAATATAATATCACATAATTATTTCACATGACATACGTACAGCCAGATAAGATCATTTTTCAAATAATTTATTTCGACAATGCTCAATGCCTGCTTGATAACCGATCAACCCCGGTGTTGTGAATAATTGTGCGAGTCAATATGCATACAATTTTAAGTTCTAGAACACGATCAAAATATACCAGCCGAGTGCGGTAAGCTGGTACTTGTTAATATTCCGTCGAAGACCCGTCCTACTTTTCTAGTGGTGGGAAACGTTGCCGATGAACTACGTTGCACGCATGACAATTTGAAAATTTGATGGAAATGAGGGTCTTCGATTCCCGCTTGCCCTCTAAATATTACTCGTTTTAGAATACACTTAACTGCAGCTATTGCGACTCGATTTCCGTTCGATGATAGGTCATCGGTGAGATCGTATTTGCAAACACTGTGTAATTAATAAGATAAATGACTGACTTTAACATTTGCATACAGTATTCCGGTTTTTATTTAAAATGTATAAACGAACTCTTCCGTGAATAATTTTTTTGTCATTTAGTCACTCTACATATTCAGTGGACTGAACTGGATTGTAAAAGGTATTCGAATGTACTTCGCAATCACAGCTTCAGTTATTTTATTTAATACTGACCAACTTGCATTAATTAAGCAGAAGTGTGCAATACTATCTGTTTAAGGTTCCCGCTAACTACAAATTATTTATAAACACATTTTAGTTACTTATTAATTTCGTAAATGACCAACATTATTTGTTAGGTCAGTATAAATTAATCAATGTTCGAAAAGAGTGTAAAATAATTGTTAAAAACGGAACCAGAAAGTTGTACGTAGTTTCTGTAATTGTGTGCATTCGTTAGAAAAGCAACATTTAGAAAGTTTGCAGTATGTCATCGTTTAGAATAAGCAATGCGTTTCTCTTAAATGAACAATTGTTCCAATACCATTTCATTGTATCAATGAAAATGTATATAATCGTTAAAATTAAATGTTATAATTGTGATGTTTTTGTTTTCTGGTAACATATTGTATTATTGTATTAATAAGAAATAAAACAAGAAATGAATGTTTATGCAACTTTTATTTCTTGAAATTAATATGGAAAATATGTATTTTGCAGAAAGATTCAGTCTAGTAATGAATACGGGGCGCGATACGATACAAAATTCTTTTTTTAGAGATGACAATTTTAATAAAATCCACACGCTAGTAAAGAATTGTTTGCGTAACTAAAGGATATGACTATTTCCAATATAGAAATTCTAAAAAGGACAGTGTTAGTGTCCGACATTGGTCATACTCTCTGAGTCACGATTGCCTTCTAAAGCTGTAACAAGAAGTGCCACAATGTCAATACAGTATAGAATAGATGATGCTGCTTATAGTGCACTTAGCAGAGGTATTAATGAATTGAGGTCATCGCTTATAGGCATTCACAAGTCACCGCACACTCTGCAGTGTCGCACGCGGAATTCTGAAATGCCAGCCTCTGCACATTTCCAAAGAAGACATTCAAATTATCAAATAAATCCATTAACAATTAGTAGTAAATACTTTCACTTCAATTATGACGAGGAGAGTTCATCTCAAAGAAGGGGGTCCAAAAGTATATTAAAAAAATGAACTCAAAGTTTTACAAGAAAATGTACCGTGTTGCTAATGATATTTGATGTTAACCCGATGACCGGTAAAAATCACTAGGAATGTCCCTAATACTGCGGTGTGAATTCCAACAACGATGAGAAACGAGCTTCACTTCAGCCTATCGTCACCTCTTCGATACACGTTAGTACATACGTAGGATATGATTCTAGATAAAGAGTATTACAGACAAAATAAGATATGGCAAAAATTCAATTGGAAAGTAATGAAATAGTACAAAAAGTACAAAAATAGAGCTCAAAGTGAAGTGAAGTTCAAAGAAGGACAAACAAAGAAAGAATGGAGATTTCAAGAAATAAAAAGGAATAAGAATTGTGAAAGACGAAGGAGTTTGTTTTTACACTGTACATGCAATTCTCTAAATTTAAAACAGCTTCACACTAAAGATAATAAATATTACTCAAATATTTCTTAAACAATGTATTTAGTTATTCGAATGATATTATACTACATTGTAATGTGAAACGTAATGAATAAAAAAATTATTTGTTATTGTCCTCAGGATTTATTTAAATATGTATATTGTCCCACGAGAGTCCGGACTCGTTTCGCGCAGCTTGGAAGATGGTGGGGGCGCAGCGAGCCTGTCATATCTCACTCCACTACCCACTCCCCACTTTTTTAAACCAATTACGGCGAAGATGCGCGGCGACGAACGAAAACTGGTCTTTACGCGAGTCCGCACTCTCGTGGGACAAAGTGTAGATACATATTTCGAATTCTATTTCGCAGTAATGGCTATACAGTAATTCGTACATGGTTCTTTTTGTCCGCAGTAATACGTATTTAATTTTCTATAACATGTTCTTATGTTGTATTAGGTTTTGAGGGCCACCAATTTCTTTTTGATAAATTAGGAACAATATCAAAATAAAATACGATCGAAGCATGATACCGCAGTAATCGGTATAGTCACCCTAGGATAGAACAGAGTGCCTTGGCGACGAATAGGAGAGCAGGGATTGCGTTGGTCCGATTCGGGTCCGCGGAATCATAAACGCATTCTCTTCGTAGATAGTGTTCGGGATGATTACGCGTCCCAAAAAGAGGCGAATTCTGTCGAATCGAAATCCCGGTCGGTCAAAGCGTCGCGGCGTCGAATTCACGGGCGCCGGTTGCCGGGGGTGAACACGATCGCCCGGCCTCTCTGTTGGTACGGCCTTTGGTTCCCCGGGTTGCCGGCCGTTGTTTTCACTCTGTTATGCAGCGACTGAAGCACCGTTGCACTGGAGTGCGGTCGGTTTATACACCGCGCGCGTTCCATGGCAATCGAGGCCAGGAGCCGTGCGATTCGACGCCGAGATGATTGTAGTTGCAAATGGGCAGTTTGCATCAAGAAGCGGCCGCCCCATGGCCGACAGGACATGCACGGCCAATGCAAACAAAGTTGACCCGGCTGCTGCTGCTGCTGCTGTCCGTTCCTGGCTGGAACTCCCGCTAGCCAGCCCATTCTACCCCCAGCCGAGGCTCTGTAGGACGAAGGTACACACCGGCAAGGTATACAAATAGCCCATCTTTGACGCAGTTCAACCCTTACCCTAGGAACCGGCGTAATTGTCAGCCGCGTTCGATGACAAAAATTCGATTACGCTCGGATCCGGGGATCTCGATAGGCCTCCAGCCAACCTGGGACCGGCAGAAGATGTAAACCAACACACGCGACCGATCACGGTTTCAATACCATTTCAATCCCGGCCCGCGGAACAGGAGACATTTGCTACGCTTTCGAAACGCGGGTATACTCACACAGATTGTAAGTTGACGAGCAACTGTGTTGATGTATTATTGTGAACTAATAGATGATTATATCCACTGTGTTATCAGAATTATTCCAGTAGATGGTAGCTAATCTAGTAGCTCTCTAGACCAGATTAGGACACTGAAGGACTTAGGGCATCAAAGATATAGGACACTCCTTACGCTTCTTTGTATTTTCTTGTGATAGATACCTAGATTGAGTCCAGGATGGTATAACAATATTTCTATATGCTTTTAGAAATTCGTATTCGAACACAGGTAAACAAAATAAATTTCTCTAATTGTAAGGCTATATTTAATATTTGTGAGATCTATTTTTCTTTTTTTACTATTTTAAAATGTTTCGCATACTATTTTCGAGAACGTACATCGACCGTACAAAACGGAATTGGTTATTTAAAGTGACTGAAAAAGTATTCATGCATCGACGACCTTTCCTTTTTTAGCGAAACAATTAGATAAAGAGTATTTACGTGAAGCTTTAATAGTTCTAGGTTGAATCGAGAGAAATGATGAAATAAAGATAGGCACACTGAAAAAAGTACACACTTCCGGTAGGAATTCAATGAAGTTCTCAATTGGTATTTCTGGACCTATACTTACACTATGCACCGCAAACTAGGATGAATTTTTCCTCGAGTCTCAATTATCTATTCGAATTTATTCTTCTTGATTGGTGCGACATAACAAACTACATATTTAAGAAAAAAATCGGAAGTAGATCCGCCCAGGTACCGAAGTATCGAAGATTGAAGAGACCATAGCAACGGAACAAATAAGTGTTACGATCCAGCAGCATCCCCGGTGATTTCGCAGACGTTCCACTTACGAGTGAAAAATATCTGGAGCGACATCGGATATTTAACGGGGACTTCCGGTCACGGTCGCAGCATCATCAGAGAAGCCAAATAACTAATAATTAATCAAACGAAAGGCCGGGGCTGCTGGTCCGAGCCGAGAGAGAGAGAGAGAGTCCATGCTACGAAAATCGTTCAGGTCTAGTAACTCAAAGACAGGTCTGGGTCCAAAGGAGTCGGAAGTTTAGCGGGTCGGCATGTTTACATGGGAGTATTTCGCAGCCGGTTGGCCAGCCTGGCCAGTCGTCGCCGGATTGGAGTGCGATGTATAAATAAAGCGGGAGTTCCGAGCTACCTTTTCTAACCGGTCCCTTTGCTGTACCGAGCATTCTGCACACTCTATTCTACAGGCCCACGATACAGTGCTCTTTGGTCAGTTAAACATGCGCATATTGCATGAAACTGGTACCGGGAGTCGAGAGATCGACCTCTGTATTAACACCTCCGACGGTGTGTCCCTTCCACCCCACCGTACCTCAGCCGCCCCCTCCCTGTTCCCCGGCGTCGAATAGTTAAACCATTATTTTCGGCTGGACAGCCGGACAAAAGGAGGACCCGGTCGCTCGTGTTTTCTATAGCTCGTGACCGGTTCCACGACGGTGCAGGACGCTTTCCACCGACCGGAAAACGTTTTCCGAGAGACAGAGACGCAGCTACCCAACGTCCAGGAACCAGCAAATTTCGGACAGGTGCCCGAGGATTTCGGATTCGACTGCTGGAACCTTCAGACTCCGGTTACTAATCGCAAGATCGCGTAACACGACGGCAAGTTACCGAGGATCTACAGTAGAAACAATTCAGTGGATAATGTAAACTGTATTGTTATAGACAATCCAGTGGATGATGTCCTAGTATTCTTGCCCTTGTGCTGTTAAGTCTCATCATTCCGGCGACAATATTATAAGACATAACAGAAACATATGTAGACTGAACTTTACAATTACACCCCTCCCCCCTCCCCCCCCCCACCAAGCGTTTAGTAGTTGCTATACGTCATTCGTCTCGCCGTGCTGAACACGAACATAATTTGGATATGTTTTTGTAACAGATTATTTGCTTAAAATTATGATTTAAATCAACTAGAAAATTTTCTGTAAGGGTAATTCTGTATAAGCTTGCTAAGGGTAGTTTAAAACTGTTCTTTTTCAGAATTGAATGTGCCAGTAAGAAAGTTTATTGCAAATACCTCAGGAGTTTGTGATTCCCGACGAAAACGACAGACATATTGAGCACATCAAACCGAGTAGAATACCGTGTACAACGGGTGTAAAAAAATTTTCGCATGTAACAAAGTGTTACCCAAGTGTATGTGATTAGAAACATTTAACGAAAAAATTTCTTGTTACGTAAATGAACGTTTATTCGAGAAGACTTTCCTCAACAGCGATCGAACAGCTTCGATGAAGCAGAAGCTGGAAGGCTGTGAACGGTGCGGGTGTTAATAAAAGCAAAGCCTGCAGCGGGTACATCAGTACCCGTAACCGGTATCGTTGTAAACAATTATAAACACCGAGCGAGCTCATTATTGCGTTTAAAATCGCGAAACGTTTGTGTAGTCATTTACATAGGCGGGGACCCGATCGGTGGCCGCGATTATGCGTAAAATCGGCGGACGATGCGCCGCGCAAATTTGTACCCATAATTCTTTCCACGTCGAATCTGCGAACAGCGATGGCCTCGGTACATTTAAGCCCGACCGCTCCGCGCCCGCAGACACACGCAGCCCCGTCGATACACACGGACACGCCGTCAGCTCATACCAATTGCAACGACATGCCGCATCATTACGCCCCGCTAATTAATTGTGATTTATCGACTTCAAAATCCCCGATCAGACCTGCCTCAAGGAAATACAATGGCCGGCTACCCGGCGACCCTGCGGAACACGATGACGGTTCATAGGATACAACTACTTCGGCTCCCCCTTTTCCCATTTAACCAGCCCGCGTTTTCATTCCGGATCACCCGGGGAATCCGCTGTCTTCATGTGCGTTTTCTTTTCTTATATCCAGCTACAACCGCGGTTGGATTAAACGAACAGCCAAGAAGGATAGCTGACGTGTGAGAATTTGTAATGCGGCTCAGACATGATCGTATGCTATAGATACCCCCTCCTTTCGTTACGCTGCCGGATAAAATGATAGGACCGTAAATGTTCGACGAAAAATGTTCTATTAATAAGAAATTGTGTCGTAAAGGCACGTATAAGCTAGAACAGTGCTTTTTCCACATGAATGCACTGGTTGTCAACTTTATTTCTAATTATAAACAAACTTTTTATGACCATTAGAAGCAACAAGTCGTGTTCGGTGTAGCTGTGCCTAGCAAAGGCTACAAATATGTCCTAAAAAGTTTTATTGTGTGTTTCTTATTGATTCGTCTTCAACTGAAAATTTTTCAACACTGACTTCTTAAGTACTCAGCTGAAGGAGACTACCTAAACACTCCTATATTTTTAATGGTACAAAAAATATTTATGGCATAATTTAAATGGTATCGCACGAGGAATATCGTAGGAGAACAATTTCTTTGTCCGGTTATTTTTTCATAGTTTTTTCAAGGTCATTATTTTTTTTATCGGGAAAACTAATTTTGTTTTATTCCATCTTGTAGCGGCTGAAGAAATACATTTGAATATATGCTTAAGTCGTTAACAAGATGGAATAAAAAAAAAAACAAGTTCTCCCGATAAAAAATAACGATGACCTTGAAAAAGCTTTTAAAAAATTACCGGTCAGAAAAAATTATTTGATTCCATTTTCAAAAATGAAGTCGGCATTCATACGTTCTCTACAACTGCATAACTGGTCTGCAAAATGTATTTTCTAAATTTTCAATATACTCTCGCATAAAAAAGTTGTAAAGAAACACTTTCAGTATTTTCTCTGTAATTCGCACCTTATAGTAAACTGATTACTATGATTGTATATACATTTTATCAAATAATGTTTTATCGCGTCATACGGGAATCTGATGCATCTGTTCCCGTTATAAACAAATTTTTATTTGTCCGAAATTCTACGAGACCGTTTCCGAAAGAGGCATCCACATTTTGAATGGGTCCTATTAAAAAGTGTCCCAATGCCAGCTTTGAACTGTCAACAAAAACCGTGCACTCCGCAAACACGCAGCCGTGCAGAACAATTAAAAACCGTCCTGTGTAGACAACCGTGTCGTCTTCGATAATCGAGTCTTTACCGCGGCAGATCGAATCGAGGAACACGGCCGTACCATGGCACTCCACTTGTAGCTATGAGAGACTAATCCAAAACTGTCCCCAACAAGCTCGTCCTCGAAAGATGATCCGGGGCTGCGCGGCAACCGGATTTGTCGTGTGCTGTCCTGTCGGACAAAGGTTTGACAAACGCGACAAATATTTTGAGCGGGCCGCCGATCCGTGAGTAAACGGTTTACAGGGCGGGATTCTTACGGGGGTGCGACCACGGCCCCGTAAGACGTCACGCGGCGTGGAACCCCGTCATTGTCGAGCAACTTGTTGCACGACAAAAATTCATGCTTCGCGGAGCCCGACATCTAGGCGCAATTGTCATCCCGCAGCTGCCGGCTAACAAGAACGTTTCTGCGTTATTTCGTGAAATAATCTGTCAGAAAGGGATGATCAGGGTGGCCCTGTTACTGTTCGAGAAATCCGGCGGGGTTGCGTTTTAAGTGGCATTGCTTCATTTGACACCGGGGTGCCTTCAGATCGTGAAACGCTTCTTTGCACGCGATTTTTCTTCGTTCTTCCGTCCCCGAGAATATATTGGGGATTCGGTTTTCCTACGAATTTTGTAGTGTACTGGAAATCATTTAATTGCTCAACCCTGGAACTACTGGCAAAGAAAGTCGTCGTAAATTCAAGAAATTATGAAACTGCACACAAGTAGAGTCAACAGCCCTTGAAAAAAATTCGATATTTTACGTGAAATATCTCAAGAATAACAAATGACTTTAAAAACAGGTTGAAACGGAAGTTGCATGGTATTATCGTGTCCAACAAACTGTGTAAGAAAAATTTCTTGTAATGCATTTTCTTTTGAGAAATGCATTTGGAAAAATCTTTTCTTTTCTCAAGGGATCCCTTGCGAGTCCTAAACGCGAGTAATTTAATACGTTCCTTTATAATAATTGTACTTGTGTTGAATTTATTTAGACTTTGTTCGATTTTTCTTCCAAGCTGTTTGACGTTTTGATGTACAGATTATTTTTTAAACTATCGTGTTGTAATAATTCGTTTTACACACCTTCGAATTTTAAGAAACTGCTTATGGTCAACGAGCTTATAATTAATTGCTGTAATTCTGTATTTCGTTGGTGAATGAAAATCCTTTTCCATCCGAAAACGACTTTCTGTAAGTTAAGATTCACACTGGCGTCTTTTAAAACATATTAGTAGGTAATATTTCGACCAATGATTATTCTAAATTCATTCTTTTTCCTATTGTACATTACCCAGTAAACTAATCCCTCCAACAAAATGGAGGGGTGGATGGATAAAGGTGTAAAGTTTGTTTTCTGTAAAAGAGTTTTTAACAAAACATGTTCTCCTTTTTTGATGAATGAAGATAATTACTATCTTTTTTGTATTAGAGATAAACCATGACTATATATATATATATATATATTTATAATTGATTTGTGTTATTATCTTCATTCATAAAAAAAGGACGGCATACCTCGCTAAAAACTCTTTTACAGAAAACAAACAATGTGTAACTTGACACCTCTTTATCCATCTACCCCTTCAAATATTCTAAAGAAATTTAAAAAACTTGATATTTGCTACTATCGTGCATGCATACAGCGAAAGTTAGTGCACAGAAATTTTGTTGGGGTCACCAGAGACCCCAGTATCCTGGTTAAAGGTTAAGATTAGTGTTTTCAGATTAATATTCAAGAACAAAGAATAAGCGTCCACGCTGTCTACTAAAAGAATATTATTTCGCCACACTAAATACCTGAATGGTTCAGATTATAAAATCACATGAATCAAGTTGACTCGAACGCACGGAAGTCACTGGTAAAAGCAAAAGGTAGCGGCGCGAGAATATAAGCAGCAGCTAATTGTGCAACAGCATCGATTCCGCGTAAGAAGGAGCGAGACAGTGCTGGCAACCTTCGAAACGTTTTTCTTGTCAAGCACGGAAAAACGACTCCCAATTATTTCTTTGACCTTTGACGAGAACAAATCGCCAAAAAACCGGCCTCGCTTTAGCAACTATTCGTTCTGTCTATCGGCACACGGGACGTTTCATTAAAATGATTTTGCCTCGCCGTGGAACGCGTGCAGCCCGCCGGGCAAATCTATTTACGGGAAACGAGACATTATTGCATCTGGTACACCGCGTACAGACTCACCGCGCCTCTCCTTAGTCCGCGGATCAACCCCCTTAACTGGATAAGACGAGTCCGGTGGACATTCGTCTATGTTATTAGAATAGCAGCACGTTTAATGAGTAATGAGGCGACTCACCGTGGGCATGCGGGAATGCCGCTTTCGACGTATGATAGTTTAGCAATGAGCTTGTTGCTCCTGGAAAAATAGCTAAAGGAACTCTGGAATAAATAATGAGAACTACAGCGAATCCATTAGCATAACACTTGAGGGGTTGCGTGCATCTAGAAGTCATAAAATTCTTATCAATATTTTAAAGAACCGAAAATGTTTTTAACGTGGCATACAAAA
Source organism: Lasioglossum oenotherae (assembly GCA_028455765.1). Lineage (NCBI taxonomy): Eukaryota > Metazoa > Arthropoda > Insecta > Hymenoptera > Halictidae > Lasioglossum > Lasioglossum oenotherae. The sequence goes on along the minus strand of CM052300.1, from coordinate 6,514,151 downwards.
CTATAATAGTTGTTGACCTAGGATATTTTTAACCTAACAGTGTACTTTTCATGAATGAAATGAGCATGATTTTTCCGTTAAAAAAATACAATACTTGCATTCGAATGTCTGCTATTTTGCGAAAAATTTAGAAAGAAGTTTAAAAAAGTTTACTCATAAATCGAAATAGTTTCTCAGAGAAATTTTTAATATTAGAGGGGCAGCTATACAAATTTTTTTAAAGAAAAATTAAGTAAAATTTCTTAAATTTAAATAGAATTAAAATAGAATTAATGATATTTTATGTACAAATATAGAAACTTGTCACACACGATCATATCTGTAAAAGAGAAACACATAAATTGTAATTAACTCGAGTGCTTGATAAGGTAAGTATTCTCGCCTAAGTAACTCCGTCATTTTATGTGTATAAATAACTGTAGCACCTGTTAATACTTTATCGAACGACTGTTTTGTAAACATATTGCGGAGCTGCTTCGCCCTGCTACAGTATTACCCGCATTGTCAAAGATATAAGAAACGAGAGACATCTGTGTATGTGGGAATATGCAACACTTTTCCAAATAAGTATCGTGTACGGACATATTTATCAGTTTATCACGTGCATCAAATGTCGTAGGGGCAGCCAATTGCCGCAGAACGAAATTGTCGTTTTATTTATGCGAGTCGCGTTTTCAACGACTTCTTGGAAACTACACAGCCGATCTCGCATTAGAATACTCATTAACAATTTAAATGCAGAATATTGGATAGTTCCGAACGTTCTGCCAGCATTTCTCCCTGGCTTCTGAGAACGACTGCATAATTTCGAGCAGAACGAATATTGATCGTGGTAGATAGAAATTCTTTGAAACAGTGAACCATTGTTCACTATTCTTCTGTACTGGGCAAATACATGAAAAGACTTTGTCTTCAAATTTTTGTTTCTTTACAATTTTTTGTTTGCTGCAGTTAGGAATTTGTTTATACTGAAACGGTCAGCGGGGTGGCGAAGACTTACATATGTTATATGTCCCCACTCTACCTTCCCCCTCTACGACACTATTCCCCATCGGCGCGGTCCGGTCACGTGACGCGTTCCATCTCTGTTACTTCACGGATCCGATACTGGCAAGGAGGGGGTACCTTCTTCCCCTCATCTGCATAGTTTTACAAAATGGCACGTACACAATTAATTAGATACGTTTTCTACAAAAGTAGACTATAGCAACATTCCTCTAAAAAAATGTAAACCAAATATTTTTCTAAACATTTAATTGTTTGCTTAGTTTTACTATATCCCTTTATCATTATTACAAAATGACACGTACATTAACAATTAATTAGATACGTTTTCTACAAAAGTAAAATATAGCAACATTTCTCTAAAAAAATGTGAACCACAAATATCTTTCTAAACATGTAATTCTTTGCTTAGTTTTACTATATCTCTTTATCATTATTTTACTACGACGATAGGCGTCATCGTGAATAACGACGTGTTGTAGCAAGATGACCTTCGAATCTGACAGGAAGTGGCAGTTGTAAAATGTTTGTTATTTTTACTGCTAATTTCACACAAGATGAAACGTCCCATAACATTATTTTGTTAGACTCAATACATCCTTTCTACCGAACCGATACGCGTCAACCTGAATACCGACGCGAGTGCGCGTGCGTATCGCAATAAGATTGCCGCTGAATCTGAGTAGATGTGCGCCGGCAATTTTTCTGGGAAATTCGAGACTGGTCTGTTTGGCTGTTCAACGCGACCGGTGTTAATTAATTTTTTGTCACAATGTTCCTAGTTTATCGCGATTGCAGCAACGGCGCGGCGCAGTGTGCAGCGGGCAGCGGGCACAGCGACTGGGATCGTGTAAAAATTCCTCGCATCGGCAAGCGAAGGTAGCCAATCACCTCGCAATTTTACCATCCACCTGATCTCGAAGGCGGACAAATTGCGCTGCACTCTAATTATACAACCCTGCGAGCACATGTGCGGCCATCTTCCCCGTCCCGACTCGTTCCTCCAAGATTCCCTAAACGGCGTCCTCGCGGCCGCTGAAAAATCCTCGCTGAATGAAGCCGGGAGACGAACGGACGGAGACGAAGCGCGCTGCACGCCGGGAAAAACGTCGTCGAACGGACAAAGACGGAGAAACGGAGTTTCGCATAAGCGACGCGAGAGGCTTTTTTGCCTGATCTCACCTTGTTTGATGGAAAAAGAGCCGGGGAAGGGACGGGGAGCAGGGGCAGACGGTGCAAAAGGGGATCCGGACCCCATAGGGCAGAACATTCCCCGGGTTTCTTCGGTCGCGTTTCCATCGAAAGGATTTTTCTGCCTAGGGAAGGATACTCCTCATCGGAGACACGTGCGCGACCATTCGTGGAAGAATAAATCGTCGCATGAGTTCCTCGAACATCGTCACGGTTGGTCTTCATTAACCCTCACGACAATCCTGTTTTAGTTTCTTGCTAATGAACGGCCGCCACAATCTGCACAGTTTGCCAATCGGCGATCAGACGATTTCAGATGCTGTCTTCTCGGTGTCTTTTGGATCCCAGGACACGTGCAATGCGAATCGAGAAAACGATGTTCGCCGTGCTGATACGGAAGAGGAGGCTTACTTGCAACGGCATCCAAAGGCCGGGGCAATATGCACATTTGCCACTTTGTTCATCTGTGAAGTTGCATTTTAGTTGCATTTCTAGTCGCATCACTTATTCAATCGAAACATCACAGGATGTAGCAAGAATGTTGTACTCCCTTGAGGGAGGTGATGTCCGATGCTAATTTTGCCTTGCAATTCATGAAAATGATTTCCATTTTTCAGTTCTGTATAAATATCCATAAATATAACTTGACTATACAGAGTGTCCCACTTAATTCTGACCCCCGGAAAATCTTCTTTAATTCTGACAAAGTCAGTATCCCGCAGGGGTTGTTTTTCTCTCGTAGTTTTCAAGATCATCGATATAACTTTCGTGTTGCATCGCGTTGGGCATAAAAAAAACGCACTCAAATATGTACCGCGCGATGACCTTCAAATGACCTTAATGATGATGAAGGTGGAATGAAGTTCAAACTTAAATTTCACCAAACACTGGGACGATAACAAAAGAATATTCAGTATAAAAATGTCTCTGAATGTACCGTAGACATACATGAAAACGTAGGTGCAAAGTTCCATGAACCTCACCCACCCCATTCAATGTATTCCAAAAATATATGATGTACCGAGATGCCTAATAGCATCAAGTGAAAAGCGTGGAGGATTATAAGAGTAGTCGACGTAGATGCCACAACATTATGAAGTCGAAAGCAGCAGAGAAAACTGAAGAAAAGGGATCGTTGGATCAATCTGTATCATCAACAATCAAGATCCAGGTTACAGAGTCTGTTTAAATAGACAGACGCGCGGAAGGCGTCGTGCAACTGCAGAATGCGTCGCGACGCCTCGCTGGCGTATTTCGACCGTCATAATATTTGGAATTGTCCGAGCCGTGGCTGAACACTGTAGCTTTCTCGCTTAACAATCTGCCGTTGTGCTTGCAAATGCTTTCCAACATCGACTGGAGGCGGGGAGCGTCTGTCAGACATCGCGTCGCCGATTATTAATGTCGTTACATTAACACATGTATGTACTTCATAATTATTTTCTTGCTCGTAGCTTGTTAAAGAAGTACGTACAATGTGTAAGCATTTTGAATCCCTTTTTGAAACCAGTTCATTGAGATCAGTGTTAATCTTTTTAGAAATATAAATAAGAGACTGTCGGAGAGGTTGGGATACGTTCTATTTTTCAGCTATAAACTTTCATAGGATGAGAAGTACGCAAACAAATATATACCGTTGGAAAGGTATAGCTTCCAGCAACATTTTCGCTGCAAAAAGTATAATGAACGCGTTAACGGATAGAAAGTTATAGCCAATTTTCTAGGGATGATGTTTTCGCCAATAAAAAATTTTTCCGTATAAGTTAGGACACGGCTTAAGGCCCAAAATGCTTTATATTCAAAATTTATTGAGTATAACAATTCCAATTATCGATCGTAAATGTTATCAAATTTGAAAATGCTTTCAGCGCTACCATTTTGATCTATTAATATAATTGATCTATGAATATAATTCGATCTATTATTGAGTATGTATTTACTTCTCAGAAAAAAACATTGTTCACTCATTAATCGTCTGATTGACTTCCACAAACTTTGCATGTGAAATAACTTACAGGCATATTGGCGCTTTTCAAGTGCACAGCTCTCTTGAAAGTGTAGCATTTCATTTTTGAAGCCACTTCATTGAGATTAGCGTTAATCTTTGTAGAAGACTCAATACAAACAGCTAATTATTTTAACTGCTTGGAATTTAGATATAAATGGAATTTAGAAGACCTTATTTTCTAACGATACACTTGACATTAACATTCAATGAATGATACAATTGTTATAGGGACAGAATTTATAAAAATACAATAGAAAGTTGAAAATGTCTATGTGTTCATAAATATATAGTAACTCTCAATCGTTCTCCAAAAGAGAATAAACTTATTTGGAATTGATTTTTTCTAAGAAGCTACACCAAGAATCATCAAGAATCAACAAGAATTTTATCTGTAGAAGGGGATTAATTTACTGTGCACAAGAAATTCTTTACTATAACTTGGATCCCGGTTTTATAGATTTATATCAGTTACATAAGGTGAGGTATGGAAAACTATTAATTATACAGTACCACAGATGCAGAGGCAAGTCATTTTACATTAATTTTTGGCTAGAACTGTGTCTTCGTTGCAAAAGCCTATCCCGTTTAAGCACTCTGAGTCGTCATTATTTGGTTAGGTTATGTTCAGTTAGGTTAGGATTACGTAAGACACTTTGTTGGTGTTTTAATGTCAATCCTAATGGCAAGGAGCAATATTCTGTTGTAAATCTTGTTTAAAATTATTCAATTGTTCACAGATAGTATTTCTAAAGTGATATTAGAAATGCATAGAACAATCGTTCACCAAAGTTTACATTTAGTACGTGATGTAAAGACAATAGAAGTGCATGCACATAAATTTTTGGTGTAGTCAATTCATAACTCATTGAATACTTTTTGATATTTTTCGAAGTATCGAATATCGAACACTGATACATGTTTATAATTTTTAAAAGTAGGTACATATATACTATCCATTTGTCATATTGCAATAAGTTTGTAAATCCCTCCAAAAGTTACAAATTCGAAAATGTAAAGAATATATTGTGATATAAATACCTTCAAAAGATGCGTTCTTCAAGATCATTCACATACAAAAGGTAGCCCAAAAATGATGTACTTCCTTGAAAGAGGTGATTCCTGAGGTCATATCAAGCAACTTTTTCCTCTGCGAAAATATTCTCCGCGGCTTCGTTAAAGAGTTATCAACGGAAAACGCGGACCACGAAACCGGACTCGAACAACGCCGACATCACACTGTGCTGTAGCCGCGCTCTGATTGGTCCGTGGTTTTCGTTAATAACTTTCATAATTGTTTCCGGTGAATTTATATAATTGATTGTTGATGTCATAAAGAAAATAAAGAGTATATGTATTAACATTTTTTTCATCACTGTTTTTGATCTGTATTCTAGGATGTTTTGAATTTTTTAGAAATTAAAGTATTTCAATCTTTGATTTGACATATTTACAATGTGCTACATATAGTGTTGAGATATTGTGCATTTTTTCTCTGTTTTATTTATTATATTATTTATATTATATTATATTATTATATATTATATTATACTATATATTATATTATATTATTATTTATTAATTATATATTATATTCTCTTCTTTTCTTTCTTTTATTGTGCATGCGCAGTCAAAGCAGTAACGTATCTTATTAGGTTGATCAGGTAGCAGAGCCCTGAGGCAGTTATATTGGCAGGAATGTACTGAAACAATCTGCTGCGGACAAAAAGACTCGAAGACATGTCCGACGAGTTACACGTTACGAGTTAAAATGTACAGAAATACACATGTTATACATTCATTTTCCAGAATCAAATTGTAATATCAATTTTTTAAAATTCTGTGGGGTTCTCAAAGTACCCCATTTTATCGAGAATCTAACCTGAATCGCCGCGAATGCGCGAGAGAAGATGCACCATATCGGAACACTGGCTACATAGTTTCCTTGTTCTTATACTCTATGTATTTAGTAGTGTAATGCTATTTTTATGTTTCGAGAAAATAATGTACAATTTATTATGTTTCCCACATGATTTTGTTCCATAAAAAAGTGTCAGTTCAAAAATATTTTGGTAGCATTTATATGTCTGTATACTTCTGTGAACAATTAATAATTGTGTACAACGTAAAAATCGAACGAAGCTAACCTAGAAAGAGTCGCGCATGACAGACAAGAATGCGACCGGTCACATATTATCATATTGTTGTAATGTTTAAACTAAATTATGTATATGTATAGTGTTGGTGTACGGTGCTTATTATCTTTGGACCCACATCTTGTGATAGAAACGTGGAAAAAGAATGCAACACAGTTGATAAAGGTAAGAATTTAATTGAACACGTATAATTCTTTATTCGTGAAATATAGCAAAAATAACTACAGCTCAACAGTTTCGATATACATTGATCGAATACAGTGATATATCGGCCATTTATAATGTTCTAATTATTGTGAAGTCTGTCTTTTCTATTTCTATAACCTACACAATGGGAGTTTGAGATAATAACGAGAAAGAATATTCGAGAATGTAGACACGCATAAATAGTTACAAGTCCGAGCAGCTCAGAGTGAGACATTGCTGCAATATCGGTTCGTCGCGAAGTAAATTTACTTTACTGACATTTGACGACCATTCACTATTTATATCGTAGGTTGTGTCCTATTATTTCAAGCCTAACGTTTATGTCTGTAAAGTGTGAAACACTAGAATAAGTTGTTAATGTTCTTAACGATCGTATTACTACAATTGTTGTTCTATAATTCTGCTCTTCTATACAATTTCATATATATTTATAAATATTCATATCGCCCATATTTTATGTTATATTCAATTTCACGAAATATTTCATTTATCGCATTCAAGGAATACAGCTTTCTGCGATACTTATCGTAAAATATTTATGGGAATAATCACACACACACATTAAGAAATTCATTATGTTGTAACAGTAAGATTTAATTGCTGTCATAATTTTCTATTTTTATTTCAGTCGTATCAAACATTCCCTAACGAACTAATTACCATTGTTTAATATAACAGATAATATTTAATTGCGTTGATTACAATCACAAATTAAACGCGTTCATTTGAGTGCAAGTGTGAATTGGATCTTATTTCCAAGAACGAATATCAGTAGCGTGATCTGGCACGCGGCGTTTATTATCGTTTGCGAAAACGAATCAACGAAGGATGATGGAAGATAGTTTACCGAGGAGGTTAATGAACAATCTGCGGTTTCGGCTTCTCGAAGTAAAATCGTAAATCTTTTAATATCGCCAGCGGAGTTAACGATAAACCGAGAATTACCATAGCAACCCCAAAAATAGTTTACTTCACTATTTTAATAGCGTGCTGTCTTACGTCCGTTGCAATTATAAATTTTAAAATGTTATACTGACAAAAGTATACAGGGTGTCCCAAAAATGTTGTACTTCCTTGAAAAGAGTGATTCTTGGGCTCGTTCGAAGTATTTTTCTCCCTTCTGAAAATGTTCTTCGCGGCTTCATTAAAGGAGTTATTAACTGGCAGAGTCGGAATCAGTTCACAGTAGCCGCGACCTGATTGGTCCGTGTTTTTCGTTAATAATTCCTTAACGGAACCGCGGAGAACATTTTCGCAAAGGAAAAAGTTACTTCAAATGACTTCAGGGACCCTTTTAAGGAGGGCCGGTATTTTTGGGACATCTTATTGTGTTTTCTATTGATTCGTTTTCAACTGAAAATTTTTCAGCACTCATTTCTTAAACATATCTAATTTGTTGGACATTTAATCTGTGTAGTTTAAATGTACAAAAATAGTTGTGCACTATTATGAACTTGTTAATTTGTTTTTATTGTGTTTTTCGAAATGGCGTTTTTTTATAATAGTTGGGAAACTCGTATCGTATAAGTTCAGACACAAACTGTTTTTAATGTTTTGCATAGAGACATCATTTTAAAAATAATACAATTGTAAAATAATATAATACTTTTTGCCGAAATATTCTCTCCGGAAAATTGGCTCTAACTTTTTATCCGTTAACACTATCATTACCTTTCTAACGGTATTTTGTTTACGTAATTTCCATCCTGTGAAATTTTATAGCTAAAGAACAAGACGTGCCCCAACCTTTACGACAGTCCCTCATTTCTGCAAAACTTCAATGTAGAAGGTAGGATACATTTTCTGAATGAAATGCCTTCGTGTAAAACTGAAACCAGAATACTCCTTTAATGGGCCCGATTGTGTTATGAGAGGTTAGGTTCTTTTTAACAGAAGGGGCTGGCAATATTTTGAAATCAGGGCCCGGGAATCGAGGATTTTAGGTGGCCGGGCAAACCTGACTTTCACGCAAGACTATATTATCTGCCCGTTTCGGTGCAGATAAGATCGGCGCGCAAATTTACGGCTGTCTTCCATCAGATACGCGGAAATCCCTCAAACTTTGATGATGGCTATTCGAAGCTTTTTAAATGTTCATGCTTACAAACTGGTTCACCGGTGTAAGGACCATAAAAGCCAATATGGTAGGGGACCCGGGCCCCAGTACACCCTTTACCGTCTCCCGTACCTTTATCTTTATCGTTATGCGTCGTTGTTTCAAGCTCTTTATGTCTGACAGCGGGCTCCCATTAACGTTTGATTTACAACTTTCTACGAATCTATAAAGGAGCCCTTACCTTTTCCAAGGTATAGATTTCTTTCGTTTCACCATATGCGCGCGTACAGGATTTCTGGGTGTCTTATGGGCCCACTGCTCTCTCTCTTTCTTTCTCTCTCTCTCTCTCTCTCTCTCTCTCTCTCTCTTGTTCTCTCTCTCTGTCTGTGTGTAGATGCAGCAAGAGCTGTAGTTCTTAATGCGTTCTCCGGTAACGGGCCCTCGATAACTTTTGATGAGAATTGAATTATACCGTGCACTATCTGCGACAGAAAAATTGTAATTCCTCGAAAGATCGGTTTAATTTATAGTTTAAAAGCAATCGGACTGACCAGAGTTCGGTGCACTTTACTTAGGTTTCTTTGTTCAGTCAGGTCTCTGTTAATATGCATTCGAGTCTCTCTGCACCGAAAGAGATTTTTCTCCTCACTGTGGATGTATTTTAATCCCAGAATGTTGTTTTTAATGATTTGGGGACAAATGTACCAATAACTAAGTGGTGAACATTGCTTTATAAAAGCGAATCTATTTGTATTCTTATTCAGATTCTTTGTAATATATGTTTGAATAAGAAAATTTGTTGCATCATTTTCTATGAATGTGCATTTTTCTGGTTTACTTACGTAATTGTCAAATAAAAGGCGGGTCAATTAAACGTGGTAAGTTCAACGTCAATCTCATTAAAAATTTAATAGACATATTTCTATGAATTTATTATTCTATTTATTATCTGGATGTCAGCCATTCATATTGTCTAAGTGTTAACCTAAAGAAATGACAACTCTTTACAATACAACATCCGGCGTCTTACTCTACTTCGTTGTAATAAAAAGTTTATGTCAATTGTTTTTGCATAGGACAGAATAGGTACGAAAAATGTATTCTTTTCAATAATTCACCGTGGCTAACAACACTTCCTTTTCTTTTCTTAATAAACAAAATATTAAAGAGCAGAAAAAATTAGCACGCAAACGAAAACACTGCTGTGTTGTATGTTAATGCCAACCGATTCCTTTCGCAATTGTTCCAGAAAAAAAGGACACTCGTAAATACGATTGTGGTAACATTTACTGGTTAAGTTCCGAGTTATGTTTGTTTGGCATTTTCCCCCTTATTGCCATATAAGAATGAAACTTTGCGGATACATTTACGTTCGAGTACACGATAAGTACTCAAAAGGTCATTGTCCTCAACTACAGTGTTCAGCCATTGCAATAAGTTTCACGTGAAAGGTCCTATAGACGTTTTTGACCCAATACGAACGTCGCAGTTTAATACTAAACACTAAAAACGAATACGCGATACGTCATAAACACAACAAGATTGAATTAATTTAAATTTCTGAAGATGTTTATTCAAGAATGCGACTTTATCATTTCACTAATAGTGAAATGAACATTCTGGATCGGTGGACATTTGTTGAAAAAATTTGCCGCAAAATTGTTGTTAAAGTTTATTTCTACATCAACCACGTTCTACTCATCGAGAATAGAAGAAATTTGAAACGAATCGTGTGTCATAAACAAATTAAGATATAAGCTGTTAAAATTTTTGAAGAAGAATTAGAGGTGGCAAAAGAAGAAGATTAGTATCAGTGATGAACGTGGTATTATTCATAAATCCATATCCTGTGATGAAAATTAAACTTGTTTATTACGTTCGTTAAACAAAAAAAAATAAATTGTAGAAAGACAGGACAAAATTACTACAGAAACAAGAACACTCTTCGTGTGGTAAGTACTAATCACTTATGCGGTTATGTTCACCGATGGAAATTGTCAGCAAGTTTGAAATTAGTTTTAACGAACACTCTTTGTTTAAGCATCTTGTCGCTAAGATTGCTGATAAACATAAAGTTAAGTTGTCTATGAATACGAAACCGACGAAACACGGATAAGAATGAACGATATTTTTCACATTAAGCGAGTAATGTAAGTACACATCGAGTAATTTACATTATATTGTATTTGAATTACATTTAATCTCAATTACATTGTATTTCGATTACATTCATGATTCGCGTAATTAGCAATTAAATTGAGTGAAAGGTTCGAATTATGCGCTGCAATTACAATGTAATCTAAATACTGTGTATATAAAATACAATGTAATTGAATTACAATGCACAATTCTGCATTGTAGCACAACTCTGGATGAACTGTGTAGCAGTAGGCTTTCGTATACACATGACTCTACTTGCAAAAATTTTAACAGCTCATATGGATATACGGTTCCTTTCAAACTTTTTCTCTTCTCGATGAGTAGTGGGCGTTGAAGTAAAAAAAAACTTTAACCACAATTTTCTTTGGTATAAACAATTTTGCGGCAAGTTTCTTTTGCAAATGTCCACCGATCCTCGGTGCAGATTCTTCACCCCTAGGACGGATGACCATTACTTTTTATACACCCTGTACATTCCCTACCACTGAAATTTAATAAACAATTCTACATTCGCATGCAAACGGTCACACAGAAAGTAAAGATGATATTGTTGGAATATACGCAATCGATGCACACTCACATTCCAGCTTCATGTACAAGATGCACTATAATTTTGTTCGTGCGCGGTTTATTTATAAAATATGCTGATGCGACTAAAAATAATACACGGCCTATGTAACACGTTTACACCTACCCTTTTCGTGTATTAAATTTCACAGCTGACCGTCTCCCGAGTAACAATTTCGGTTCTCTTCGAACTCCATAAAATTGCACTCTTGAGTGTTTAACACCTTTTCTTGCCCTCCTCGCCTTCTCTCCCACGTTATCTCTCTCTCTCTCTCTCTCTCTCTCTGTCTCTATTTCTTTCTCTCTCGCTCCCGACGTCCGCTCCTCGAGAGGGAATTTCTTCCTCTTTGGTGAAAAGAATCTTTTTTTTAGAGTCTTGCCCTTTATGTCTTCAGAAATGTCTCCGTAAATTTTGAAATTAGAATTCATAGTGTTTTCGAAGTTATTTATTAATCGAGTGTAGCTATGTGACTTGGTATTTCTAACTGTATTTTTGATAGGTTGCACAGAGTTTTCTTTAATTTCAACATCACGTAACAGGGTGTCCCAAAAGTGTTGCACTTTCTTGAAATTCCTGAGACCATTTCAAGTAACTTTTACGTTTGCGAAATTGTCCTCCGCGGCTTTATTAAAGAGTTATTAACGAAAAACATGAGCCGATCAGGACCTGCGCTGTGAGAAAATTTTTGCGAGAGAAAAAGTTACTTGAAATGACCTCAGGAATCATCCCCGTGACAGAAGTACATTTTTGAGACACCTGTATAGTGAAAGGAAACCAGATTAGATTTTTTCACATAGATCGGAAGATTGCAGTGAGAGAAAAATGTAAAAATGCTTATACCTATCACCGGAGAGAAGAACTTGTCTCCTTAATAGTAATAACGGGAAACATCTACAAACTCTCGTATGGTTTATTCAGAAGGGTCCGATCTTCGTCGCTGTCGAAAGTAAAAGTATCTTTAACCGATCCCCAAGCCATCGAGACTCCTCGCGTCCCCCTTGTCACCTCCGTTCCACCGGCGGAGGACAATATTTGGCCCGGAGGGCGACGGTCAGATCGGCAGGCTCGATAAAATTATACATCGAAGCCCATAAACGGGTCCGAAACTTGGCCGTTAAAATTAAAATCTACCGCAAGACGTTGTTCACCGATGAATTACGACGGGGGTATATCTTACGAGGACCACCCCTGCTTTCCCGGCTTCGTCATTTCGCTCGACTGCATACATTTTTTAGCTTGCATTTGTGGAAATGCAGCGGGGCCGACTGAATTTACAGCGACACAAAAATGTTACGACAGCTCCTCTAAATATTCGAAAGAGCGTATTTCTTTTCGTCAGTGAATTATCCAAATTTTTACACCCGTTACAATTTTCATGGAAAAAATACCAATACTAACACACATATGCTACAATCGAGGATCAAATTATTAGAGCAACAGTGTGGAAAATATATTTTTTAACCGTCTGATTAGTCATTGTGTCGACAGTCCTGCCTTTATAATTTGCATACTTAAATACTTCATACAAATTGCATTTTATGCATTTATGACGAAAATGAGTAGGAGTAATTCAGAACAGTCAAAACATTAGAATAATTAAAAAATCTTCAATCTTTTAAATACATTGGAAAGACAATTTTCATAGTATACAATTCAGATCTGATATCTGATTCGTTTTCCGCTAAATTTGCATTAAACATTTCATTCTTATCCAACTAGCTTTAAAAAAAATGTAAATATTCAGGAACATTTCGATATTTATACAGATACACTAACAGACTGTAATTTCTAAATGTAAATTTAACTAGTTTGTTAAAAATTCATTCTGTGTATTCTGTTATCGAATTTATGCGTCTCTGAATCTCGGGTGTCTCTACCGAAAAATGTAGAACAATGGTGACTGTTGACAATTTGCAAACTTAGTTCAGAACATTATAGGATGGTCGTCATTTGGGTAGTTGTACAAGCAAGTTTACTTGACGCGAAACTTCTTCAACTTTCCAGTTTGTTGCACTTCAACATGTAGCTCCAGCGGACGTTATTACTCAAGCACGCATGCGTGGCAAACGAAAAAGTAGAAGAATTTATAGTCGCCGGCCACTGCAAGTAGGTTGTAGTACAATCAACCTCTTTATAACACTGTAACGAAAATACGGCAGTCCCAGTTTCCATCTGGAGTTTGCTCGATGCACTGATAAAATTTCTGAAGCCTTTCGTGGCTGTTGTAGAGGGTGTAAAGAAATAGCGTGATTCTACATCCTCAGTTTGGTGAACATGAGAATCGATGTAAGAAAGCAAATTTAATTTCACGGTTTCCTCTTTCATTGCGTTTGATTCTACTCAACAAAAGGATAAACAGTGTAAATGATTGTAGCAACGACTAAGACGAAAATTGTTGCTTCGCTGTTTTATCAATTGGATTGTCTGCGATCCACTGAGGACTGTTAATGATCGCGGCATACGGCACGCAGCCTCTAAAGAGACTTTGATAAAGTAGACTCTATCTGTGTTTCGAATTGACGCATCCTTTATCGACGATAAACCCGTGGAAAATGTTGAGCGCGGTGGATGTTGCATGAATAAAGGTCTCATTGCCGGGGCCCCATAAAATCAGTGTCGCTACGTTGCGGCCCCGATGCTTGCATATAATAATGGCACCGTGTAATAAACTCCCTGCAGCGTGTCTGCGAAACGATTGGGCATTACTTTTCGTTTTATTATCACTTTATTATTACCGCGGCTTGCCTTTACGGCCGTATTAAGTCTAGAACGCGCGAGCGTCCCCGCGTGTCCGTGAACATGTTATAATTCATCTCTTATGGTGTTGAAGACTCGTAGAACTCGAAGGTTTACCACTCTATCAATTACACTGTCCGAACACCAATTTTGCGTTTCGATAACCAGTAGACGGTGCTTGGAGATTCTAACGAAATTTTCTTTCGATCAAGGAGAGATCTGCAATCTTAAGAATGTTTGCTTCCACCTTGTAATAGCCACACAATTACTTTGGCCTGGAATTTCAAGGTCAGAAGGTCCACATTTTTCTGTTGCAACCATCGGTCGCAACTTAATAATTCTCTTAAAACAATTATGATACATTTTTTTCATCATTTATGCGCCTGTAATTTACGCGCAAAGAAATCTTTTCCAATGGCTTCGTCAACAGTACGCTATACGTAGAAACTCTGTCTGACTGGGAAATGAAAATATAGTATAAATACAATTAGTTCGATAATGAAAAAACTTTATCATAATTTTTTTAAGAGAACGGTTGAGGTTTGACGCATGGTACATAGACTGATCTTTATGAATTTATAGTAAAATTGAGTAGATGAAATTGAAAGATGTAGGAAAACTTAAAAAATTGAAGATGTCAATATATGATCTCTCATCTATTAAAATTATAGGGGGAAGAAATAACATTCTCCTTGGTTTCTATTCCTTGCAATCTCGATATAGACCATTTTTATTTTGCATAAAGATCCGCAATCTAGTAATTACACTCGAAATGAACCTCTCAACTGCATACAAATCTCTAAACTGAGGACGTTTGAATCCGTAACATCTCCGAGGAAAAAATGGCACTTCAGTTTCTCGCTCGTGACGTCAGGAAAGCAAATCGTACGTAAATTTTTAAGACGTTGTTGTAAAAAAATTTCTGAAGGTTTTTGGAGAGGTTTGCATTTGCAGCATGTTTGAGGAGACACATTTTAGAAAACATTTTAGAATAAAGTAGTCCAAATTTATTGTCGTACGTTCATTTTCTACGAAATTGTTGCGAATGAGATTCAAAGGATCACGATTAAAATAAAAGGGGACCATTAAAATGCGAGTTGGCATAAAAATCACTGAAGACTGACTCGAGTTTAGTCGAGACAAAGAGCGGAGCGCTACACATTATATGAATTGGTTAAAAAGTTAGCAGCCGGTTCGCAGCGGCAACAAGAATAATAAAGAAAACACAGAGGTTGGAATTAATTTCCCCGTTAACAATAAGAAGTGTCTAAGTACTCCCCGAGGCAACGGTGGCCCGGCCCGAAGGATGCGAATGGCACCAGAAACAGCGTGAAATCGATAGAATAAGAATGAGATGAATATGAGAGCGGAGAACAGGACCCGAGGCTACCGGGAGATCGAACCGAAGAAACGAGTTGGGCGAAGGGAAGGAAGAGTAAAAAGAAAAACATGGCAGGGGGTCAAAGGTGAGGCCTGGCCTCTCACACTGGCCGGCCTCAGAGATCCAATCGGGCTCCTCGGTGAGTTTCTTCATCCTTAGCTTCGACTGGCGTCATGCTCTCATTATACTCGTATCGCGAGGTGCGATTAGAGGTGCAAATTTGTTGAAATCGTCGCTGCGCTCTCAGGCTTCGTCCCCTTCGTGTCGTGATTCCGCGCGAGGTACTTGTTTGGCACACGTTCCCCGATACGTGTACCTCGCGATTGTTACCATGAATTGTTGAAACCGACGCTGGAAATTTCCTTCTTGCTCAACAACAGAGACCCCAGAGTGCAAAAACACCGAAACAATCACTGATAAAGACGTATCACGCATATAATTATTACATCTTTTCGAGGAAATTTACATTACGTCTTCTGTTGTTGGCATAATCGACTATTGACATACAAACTTATCGTTGGAGAAGTTCAACAATGAATTTTAGTATTAATTCAAAATGTTCCTGGGATGATAATACACATTCTGTTGGTAATATTTGATGTTAACAGGAAACAATATTTTACCCAACGTGTATAATGTCATAATGGTTGAAGGTTCATCCATGGTTACCCATTATTTAACCTTTTACCTGAGATTTGATATGTTATGAAGTTCAATCTTTTTATATTGTCATAATTTACACTGTTGATTACTATTTCCGCTGTTTTTGGTTATCTCGTTAATATTCTCGTGCACCCTTATTCCCGGGCCATGTAAAGATTAAAAATAATCGAGCACGAGTAGTCGACTTCGTAATTTTCGGCTGCTTTTTTCCATCCAATTATTGAGAATGTTCCCGGCAAAAAGTTGGTTCCTCGGTTATCGTTATTCCTTTATGCGACGGAAATGGAAAGTACCATTTCGGTTGACGGTCCGTCCGGGACAGTTTCTTTCGTGCGGACGTTTCGCCGCCTCGAAAATTGAACAACCGACCGGATAAAGATCTTTATGCAGAGCGAAGGGCTGGGAATACCAGCGGATCGTTAGACACCGTATCGAACTGCTACGGACATTTATAATTTCAGTCCGCTTTTGATGAAGTGAATTTACATTTGACCAGCCGCTCACCGCGCCGCCCCAACGCCATAAATACGCGATTTTATTCGCGGCCGGCCCAAGGTTTTACGGATTCCTGCTGATTCTAAGACGAGATAGTTCTCCTTAGCTGGATCACGCGAGTTTATTATAACAGTGGCAGACACGATTGTTCGCCGATCCGAACTTGCCTGATAATCAAACTTTGGCCGGAGACGACGATGCGTCTTCCGTGGAATACAGTATTAAATTTATTGTAATACGTTATTGCAGTTCCTACGCAGTCCACGTATATTTTAAAAGCACATCCAGATGCTTATATCTCTTCTTTGTTAACTTCTTTGTTGGCTAAATTCGTTGATATTTGATTAATACAGTTTTATTCCGATATAAGACGATGGGATTGTTTGATGTGTGAATAAGTTGTCAACTCTATGTGTTTCGGAGTTGTTAAACATTTATGTATAATTTTCAAAAGCTTATGTGTGACGAATGATATGGTGCCATTATTTTACTCCATTGTGTAATTAATTAGACAGCGGATTTTATGCGTTTACGACGAAAATGAGTGGTTCCAATTTGGAACAGTAAAAACATTAGAAGAATTTAAAAATACTGTTATATTATTTTCGACCTATTAAACATCCTATGAAAAAAATACACTTCGATTTCACTCCAGCGTGGCAATTTTTTATTTTGCATAAAGATCCGCTCTGTCTAGTAATTAATATGTAGTCATTATTTTACCTTACTCATTTGGAAGTGAATTTGGAACCTAATGGTCCCAAAATCTGATTCAGAAGTGAAAACAGATTTTGGGAAATAAAGAAGAGCTAATAAACGAGAATAAAAAATATGACAACCGAATTAAGCATAAATTAAATTAAAGTAATGTTTGTTTTCGTTGAGTTTTAAGAAAATTATGTTCCTTTTGGTAGGTACCTATATTTCATATACAATGTATACATGACTGATACTTTTTATTATCGCTAATGATTGAAAGAATAATGCCGCGCAATTATTTACTAAAAATATTCTTTTTAACGTAGTAATAAAATCTTGAAATTTTGTGATGGACATCAATATTCGAGTCGACGTTCAAAACAATTTTTTATCTCCATACTCGACTGACGCAGTAAAAGTTTTTATTGTTACACCAAGCATACAGATTAATGGTGCCAGACAGATCTTGAATACCACTATACCGATTTAGTAGATGTTTAGCAGCATCATTTCATGGATGACACTATATGTATGTCTAGTGTTTGTCAATTCATTTCTTTACGTATCTCAATGCTTTAATGTTAAAAATTACACCATCAATTCAATCACAATAGATTCATAAAATCCAATTTTATAGATCAAGATCTACACTAATAATCTATTTATATATATATGATCTAAAATCAACAAATTCATCTGTAATCTTAAATGAACGAGATATTCTACAGCTAAATGTACATACCATCACCATCATCGATATTTATTAAAAATATATGAACAGTATACATATATGTATTACTCTTTACACACAAAAATATTTATACATATTATAGAAGTTGGACTTCCAACAAACATTCTTCAAATTGAATATTTCTTTTCGCTGATGTATTTCCAATTTTAAACTCGTAAAGCGCGGAAGCACGAGTTTTTAATTTTCCGCTACCCATTTCCACTAAAAATATAATGTTGAACCAATAAAAAAATTAAAAATTGAAAGTTGCATATCGCGCATACCACCGACAAACATACAATTTTTTGTGAAAGCAGCTTTATTGTATATAACTAAACTTTTAGACATCAATCGCAAGCTATAGGATCTAAGTAAAAATTTATTTTGCTCATTAATGATTTTTATATGTTAAAAATAGTACCGTCGGCATTGTTAAACTCTTTTAATCTTCTTTCTGTTTGGAATTGCACCTACTCATTTTTGTCATAAATGCATAAAACCCGTCTACAATATTACACACGCGTCGGCTAAAAATCGACTTCAATTCAGTACATATATTCTCGACACTGTTATGCGCATATGCGCGTTGTTTCAGTTCGATTTGAGAGACAGGGGATTGTAAATCTCGAATAGGCGGGCAGCGATTACCATAGACAAGCTGCGCGTTGATTATAAACATAATTAAAAACAGCGACGTTACACCGTCCTTCTTTTAACATATGCAACCGGCTCGATGCTGGTGGTCCCGTCGCAGGACGCTGCGACCCAGGAAGCTTCGATCGTGTCTCAGCAGCGTCGCTATCGATCCCCATCGATCCCAAGCATCGATACGGCTACCGTGCGTCCCCTCGACCATCCCGCGACAAGAAAATGGAAAAATCGAGACGGAAACTGGTCCGCGGCGAACCGCTTTTTCGCGGAAGCCGCTAGGATTGCAGATAAGGAGTGACGCTACGTAGGACATGGGACTAGGTGGCCACAGTTGTTACATTCTTGTAAATTCTGCAGAAATCACTTTCGTACGATCGTACGGCGGTCGCCATTTAACCCTCCAATAGTGCCCCGGGCGTTTCGTCACACCGGCAAAATTTTCTGTACGCTGCTTTTCTCCGACTCAATACTTCAAGGTACCTCGGTAAATTATCACGGTATTTTTAGGAAGATTCTAATGTCACGGATCGCATTCTCCGGAAACCATTTGAGGGTTACTATACGATAATTGTAAAAATATTTCTAGACTATTTAAAAATGAGTAACTATCTTAAAATTGAACCAAACGGCTTAAATTTTGTGGAGATGCTCGAAGGATTAGTTCACTAGTTAATATATAAATAATTTTATTTTATATAGCAATTATATGAAGGAGAAAGTCAAAGTCTTCAAGTTTTCCATCTGTGCCTGTAGTGAACATTTAAAACATGCCTTTTGTAAACATCATTAATTGATTTAAGTAAATATATAATTACGCAGTTTCATTCAAAAATGTAAAAATCTTATCAGTTTTTTCCGAAAAATTTTTTGATGCTATTTTTCATAAATTATATTTGATCGATAACCTTGATCGATAATCTCGATGAAACTTTGTACGTCTGTATTGTTTATCACAGACCAGTAGCAATTATTAAACAGAATTATTTACATCTAGTAGATTAATCCTTCTAGCTTCTACCATCACCAGAAAAAAAAACTTAAATGATTTGGTCCAATTTCCAAAAATGTATTCGTTGTTAAATGGTGTACGAATACTTTCTACACCCACTGTACATCCCGCAAATGACGTTCGGCAGCCGTAGAATAAATTGCAGTGCAAGGGGTCAATTCCAGCAGTTAGTGAAAAGTGGAGAAATGAATTTAACCGAAGAAGATTAAATTATTCATCGATTTCGGGAGCCAGTGAGTAATCGTTGTCCTCAGGACCTTTCTGCCAATCGAACGGTTCGAGACACTTTTTTTCGAAATTACATGTTGTTGATTTAAGCGAATGTTGACTGCAGCAAGCAACTGGCCCGCGTAAATTGGACGTCACCAGCACGCAACGTACAGCCCCCCGAAAAAAATGAATCATGCCCCCGGCGGGGGGAAGAAGGGTAGGGAGGTGAGATTCGCTAAGGGGTCTCGGTCATGCGAGGTTACACACGTGTACCTCGCCAGCAACGACAGCAACGCCCGCTAATGACGCTCTGAGATACCAGCGATACCTCTAATTAATTCTTCCTATCTTCTCGATATACAAATGCCCACTGTTCATGCCGATTGCCAGGCCAATGTCGATGGAAGAGATTTATCGCGTTCCGTGACCGGAGGGTTGTCGGGAAAGGGTAGCTTGTGTTTTGTTAGTGATTTCGCCGAGGTTTTTCACGGTTGCGTATATGTAGGTGTCAATCCGTGGAGACGATAACACCACACCGAATTCTGGAAATTCCTTTCGGTTATACATACGGTGACTATATCTGTTTTTGGTAAACGAAAAGAGTAAGGGACTGACGCGAACGTTGGGACAGTGTTTTTTACATATTAACATAGCAACAAGTAACAAAGAGTGTTTCTTATTGATTCGTTTTTAACTGAAAACTGTTCAACCCTGAGTGCTTAAACATATAATTTGTTGGGGATTTAATGTACAGTGGGTGTACAAAGTATTTCATTACATTCAGTACATTTCTTTGCGTAATTCTCATCTTATGAAATTTTTATAGCTAAAAACAAAACGTGTCCCAACCTTCAGGACAGTCCCTTACATACGGTGACCATATTTTTGGTGAATGGAAAGAGTAGGTATTAATTCAACACACACACACACACACACACACACACACACACACAGCAAAAAATAACTTTCGTATCAGAGCGCAACGAAAGATATTTCATAAAACTAAATCTTAAAACGAAGAATTGGTTGAAAAACAAAAATTTCTTCAAAAACAAGACACAAAATATAGTGGTCGTGACGTAACAAAACCCAAACTAATTAAACTGATGCTTTTCCTGTTAATAATTTGATCATAGTCGAGTAGGATCATGATCAAAGCATGCACCAGTTATTATTATCCATTCACACGTCAGAGATGGCGGCTGAGTGGGTGATCAGATTATTGAAACCGCTTGCATAAATTATGGAGTTTACATTGAAATAAAGAAATCTTTCTGAAAAATATTTTATGAGGTATAAAATTGCAAATCTTAACAATACGATAGGCAATAAATACATTTTTCTAATCATTTGGTAACAGTATTTGGATGGCAGCAAAAGTGTCAGGGGACAAAGGCAGCAAGATGACCTTTCCACCGTGTCCGTTGCACTTTGTCACTGACCGGCTCCTTTCAACCGGTTCCGAAAAGCTCTCCGGCGCCGACTTTAACAGCAATTTAATCACACCGTCATCGAGGGTAGGCGGGAATCGTTTGTTTGGCCCCCTATTAGGCAATAATAACCGGGGTGCGGCGGCTCGTGCCCGCGAGATAATTTATTCCCGTTGGAGGCGCCCTGGGGCCCCGCCACGCCCAGAAGCACGTTCTGCAGCTCCATCGGCTCGTGCCGGTGTTTCTTTATGACACTAGGGTTTCGAAACGAGCGCGTCATAAACACACCCCCTTGTTGGAACAGATTTCGTCAAGAAAGCGGAGGAAACGCAGCGGCGATCAAATAATTGACTCGTCTCTGTCAACCTTGCAACAAGTATTGTTGCTGCCCTGCATGAACGGAGCTAACTTTCCAAGTGGAACAGTTTAGACAACTTGTACTTCATCGAGAAAATGGCTGTCGCAATGATGATGAGATGGGAATGGCCCTGGGATGTTGTACATAAATACATTAAACCTCCTTTCACTTTGAACAATAAAAAGAAGGATAATCAGATAGTGCAGGGTGTAAAAAGAGGTTTGATCTTGGCTGCCATCTTGGGATCTGTGAAGCTCCGTAAAAAAAAGTTGCCGCAAAATTGTCCTTGACCTTGAATTTCACGATCTTTTTTTCACTGCATTGTATATTCTGTACAGATGACAATGTTCTGCTGCATTTGGGTGGTGTGTAACTGTTATCTGTTTGGATTGTTTAATAGGACAGCTCTTCGGGAATCTAGCGGAGGATGTTAAAGTGACAAGGAAGCAGCAAGGTTACAGTGATTCGCACTGCATCGGTTAATAGTGACGATAAATTCACGCGCGAGACATTTATCGTTGCACCAAGGTATGTGGTTAGCTTGATAGTAATATTTGAAGTATTCCCTGCATATATAATATGTTGCTGTTCGTCAACAGTTTGAAATAGTTTCAATGGTACTTGAGTAGGGGAGGCAGAGGTGGCGAAAGCTATATAGTAAATAATTCAAGACCTATTGCAGCTATTATCGCAAATTTTTGACACATTGTATGAAACTATTGTCCGAACATGTACATTGTTACTTTAATCATAGTTATGCAATTGGCTTACCATCAAGTGACTTTCTCTTATTGTCAGTCGCTGAAAATTGTGATTATTTATTTCGCGACCAAGTAAGGGCTTCTTTCTGGTAATTAGTTAGCGAACATGTTCGGGGTCGAAAGTAATGTTACAACCGATTGAAAACCTCTGTAATCGGAACAAATAAGAACACAGGGGAGAGTACTTAGCGAGCCCCTATTATGCGAACAATGCGAAGCCGTCGATCATCGAACGGCACGGTAGCCCGACGTGTTTGGAAAAGCGCGGCCCCAGTGTGCTAATAATAATCAGGCGAACATTAGCGCTCGTCTCGTAGGTAAAGTAGGGTCTGTCAAGCAATGATCACCCCGTGGGCAAAACACATCAGAAACGTCTTCGTCACCGATGTAGTCCTCCGGTTGGGTCCGTTGGAAACGATTGGAAAAAAATCTGCTCGATGAGGACGAGGGGCCCGGGGGAAGGAGAGCCATGGTGGAGAGGCTGACTCTTGGGGGAGAGGAGACTCTTTGATTCGGCTGCGGCCACGGTGCGTCCAAGGCCGCCTCGAATCTGGACGCATAAACATGCCAGAATCGTGGGACGTCACTCCCCATAATAACAATAAGAATCTGTCGGTCCCGTTCCCGACGACGGTGGGCCCGATGGGGCCCTCTCGCTCTCTCAGGGGGCTTCGGAGAGATCCCACGTGATTACGAGCACGGGAGCGTCTTCACAAATCACTCCGGGGCCCCGCTCGGAAAGCGCTCCTTCCGTTCGGGGGCCCTATCCCCCTACCCCTCCGGGAGAAGATATTCCTCTCTGACTGCAAGGGGGGCTCCCCCCTATCGGGGACCCCTCTTCTCTCCTTCGACCGATGTCGCAAGCTATTCCATTTGCGGTGCGCTCCTGCGCAACTTGCCAATAAGTTACGTCCAGTAGCCTCGTTTCGCTTATCGGAGAACACTTAACCGCGACGCTGAGGAATGCGTGGGACGCGGATTGATGGGGGCCATGGACGCGCCACGGAATGTCAGGGTTTTTCAGTTTGACGCGTGTTGCAATGAAAGTGTTGCTAGTGTAACCTTAGCCCTGAATTGCGCCCGGTTTTTCATCCCCCCGGAACCTGTGTTCACCATGCTCCCTCTCCCTCTCTCTCTCTCTTTCTCCCTCTATACTCCTTCGACTCGATGCGATGCGCTGCGCTGCGCTGGCTTGTGGCGATTCGTTGCTAAACTCCCCCCCCCCCCCCACCTCGATCCCCCCGGAAACGAAGTTTACGAGCAATTTCGACTTGCCGCGGAAGGATACGTCGGTGGACAACATTATGAGACACCCGGAAGATTACCGGAATAAGGGCTTAAGCAGAGTGGACGTCTTTTTTCGGTACATAGGAAATAAGGCTGCCGCGTGGTCCATCTACTCGGAGACTGCTGCGGCTATCAATTTCGAATTTTTAGAGCAGCCGGTGGCATAGTGAATGTGCATTTTCTTTTTCACTCTTACCTTCAACCTACCCTAGTAGCATTTATGGTTGGGGGCTGGTTGAGATATCGTTGGTGGTTTTGTCTACAAAACTCCAACATAGAGACTTCGACGAAAATTTATAACAATTTGCCAACGAATATCCAACGTTGGGTACACAATTAATATAGTTGGTTAATTAACAAGAGATTTACGTATGATAATACTACATTGGCTCAACCAATGTTTACCAGCATTTAAATATCGTACGTCTTGTAGACGTTAGAAACGTTGCTCCAAATGAAAACTTGTTCATTATTATATTCCAAATCGATTTTTTTGTTCTCTTATTTATGGATGTTTATTCGCAATTTGTTACTGTCACGCAATGGGCGGGTCACTAAAGTTTTATCGTGTGCAGCCTTGGAGATTCTTTATTTCTTTAATTTTGCCATTTTCCAAGGGATAGCGTTCATGTAGTATAAGATAACCCTTTTGGATTTTTTCAGAATGGGCCTTCGTTTTTTAGATATTTTGATTTTTTGTTGACGTGTACATGTATAGTAGCCCATAGCATCTATTATCCAGAGCACGAGAGAAAACTAGCGGGAGGGGAACGGGGCAAGAGGAACGCAAAGGCTATCTGAATGGTCAGGCTTTTTTCCCCGTTCCCTTCCGGCTAGTTTTTTCTCGTGCTCCGCACAGTACGTGCAAAACACCTTTGCAGACTCGTCGGTAGAGTATCAGCTTACTACAGCAGACGGATCAAGGTTCATGTCCAACGTGGGTATTAAGTCTTTTCCTTTTCTTTCCCAATTTTTACCGTGGAAATACATTGCTTATATGTATATTATTTATGGTATACAGTAGCACCTCGATTAACCGGCTTGACCGGGAGATAAACAGCCCGGATGAATTAAGGCCCGATGGATAATCGAGACCCGAGGAAATAATTAAAATGTACATTATATTCCAAAATGAATTTTATATTTTTGAAAATTTATTTCGCTTCATAACATAGTCAGAATTAAAGGCATATTTGTTTATAAGCTGGATCCCGGTTAATCGGGTTCCTACTGAACTGTAAAAATAACCGCAAAAGAGAAGATCAGAATACATACATACATAGACGTTGGCACTTATTGTTATTATATAATTGGCCCAACCGCATAAAAGGGTGAAATTTTGCAACGAACGACAATATTGCAACGAAGGCCCAACAAAATGCCAACCATAAATGCTACCAGGGTAGCTAGATGATGCAGCCATGGTAAAGAGCACAGTTTGACCTGATCAGTCGAGTGGTTACTGAGAAAAAGGAACACGAAGCTGGCTTATGGAAGTTGGATGCTTTTTACGATTTCATAGCAGGTTGCTAGATCCATTCAGATTCGCATAAATTTTATTTTTATATATTTTTGAGCCTACTTCTCTTTGAGAACAGTGTTCGTTTCCTTAGGAGATCTAAGACAGGTAGCTAATGTTTTGAACTGGCTAGTAGAAAACTAGAGACGTTTATAATCCTGGATCAACATGAACTCAAATCACGCCATGCGAGGGTTGATATGTTGCTTCTAACAAAGCAGATCCAGTTAAGCTGTTAATTGAAAAATGAAGACATGTTTTTTTCTCCAAAATCGTAGAAACCGAAACGATTTCAAGAACAATGAAAAATTTTGTTGATGACTGAATTTACCATAGAGTTGAAGATGGAAATATTCCATTGTCAACAACCCCTTGAAACTTGATATATGTATGAGTGGTTATTGGTTGCTTTATTGAGTTTTGAATAAAAATTATACCGCCATCTTTACGGTAAGATACGACACACTATTCTTCCTCATTTTGTTCCATAAATCAGTCAAGATAAATCGTGCATTAACTTTTCGGGGAATTGTTGTGAAGTAAAAGTTTCAATCTTCAAACAGATGGGATACTCTATCACCTTATCACCATCGAAAATTGTTCATTAATTAAAGAAAAAGTGTAATAACAAGTAGTGAAAGTAGAGGCTAGAAGCTTTGAAGCGAGTCCAGATTTGCTATTGCACGATTTTATTTTATGAAATTATTACAATTTGAATATGATATGTATGATAAATATGATTAGCAGTAAATATAAAAACATGTATTGTAATTTATAATAGCTTAAATCGTGTGTATTAATAGCTCGCTGTACGGTCAAAGGTAGTCATTGATAAAACAACAAGCAGAAACACTTTCACAACATTCCTGTTCTAAAGAATTGTTTAATTAGTGAAAAAGAGGTGAAATTATTTTGAGTCACTATCTATTCGGATCCCATCATCCACCCTCATCATTCCAGGAATACAACACCATTCAATTGTTCCTCTACCATCTTGGTTTTCCCTTCCAAAGTCCATTTTCGTGTTCAACAAAACCCGAGAAATAAAGGAGCACGACACGAGGAGCCTCGTTGTACGGAATAAATATTAATACGTGGCACACCACTTTTAATCTCCGGCGACGCGATGAAATAAAAAGAAGCGAAAGGTTAGTCCCCCGACTCCCGCCGCCTAATAAAACATTCACTCACTTTATCCACTTAAAAAAGTCGGCTCGGAGGAAACAGAGGGATGAGACACTCGATTATAGCCGATCGCTTTGCCCACGACGCTGGGACACGTTCGAAGATAATATTGGGGGTACCGTCTCCCTCGGGACCAGTGCGGCATGGGAAGGAGAGGGGGGGGGGCGGCGGCGGTGGGGAAGGGGGCTGGAGGGGGAGGGGGCGGAGATCGCCCCCGCATAACACAGCGGCTGCATTCGACGTCGCGCCGCCGCGGAGCCAATTAAATAAATATTCGTTGACATCACGACCGCGTCGCTTCTACAAACTGGCCCTCTGCATTCGTCCAAAAGGAACTCTGCTCATCCTCCTTCGTCCCCTACCACCCGTTTCGCTCCGGACGTGGTGATTCTGTGGAAAAGATACAGTTTGCCAATACCTTCTGGTCGTCAAACAGTTTTCAACGTAGAGTACCATGCAGTGCCGTTAAAAAATTGTTTTAAAAACGTCGGATACATGTGTCCGATGGCAGTAGATGTACGGTCTTTTTAAACAATTCTTTATACGTTTATGCCACGACTCGTAGTGGGAATCGCCGGTTAGCAACGAACGAGGTTTCTGCGCGATAAACGAGGCTGCAACCAGCGAGGCTTTACTGTACAGAATACATACGTGATGAACGACTCTTTGAAAATTTGTTTTTCACACCGCATTACACGTTGTTTGAATCTTCTGTATCAATCAATGACATGGTCAATCGGATTGCATTTCGACAATCCTTCTGGGTTGATATTCAGCCTAATTCTTCGCTTACTACTCGAGAAATGGCACATGTTCAAACTGATATAATTCCGTGAAAGTACTATCATATGACCGCAAATTTCGACTCGTTTCAAAGCTAGAAACCTCTAGTTTCAGATTTTTTTCACGTCACGGCGAGCGGGAAACTAAAGTGCCATTTTTCTTATAAAATGCTGTAGGTACAAACGTTTGTGAAAACTTTGAGAAATTTGTTTCGTGACTGAAACTACCACAGATTTGAAGATCGAAGCCTCATCTTTACAACAACACCTTGAAAGTTGATGTGTACGATATTTTCTAGTCGTTCTATCGAGATTTAATTAGAGGTGTGTTGCCAACTCGTTCCTCATCTGCCCCCGAACTTGTTCCTAATTTTTGTTCCATGAAGAAGTACTAAAAAAACTTACATCAACTTTTAAGGTATTATTGTAAAGATGTGGCTTCAATCTTCAATTCTATGGTAATTTCATTTACGTTCAAAACTTTTGAAAGTTTCGGGAGGCGTTTGAATTTGCAGCATTTGGCCTTCTTATCTTAATCTAATCTTAAATTGAGTCCAAGTTTATTAGTTCGGAATTACCACTCAGTTTCGATACCGACAGTGTTTCGAGGTTCGGAAAGCTAGTGTTTAAATTACTTTTGAATCGCCTGTAATTCTCGAGAGACACAGCAGCGAAAGACGTTAATTGCTTTCGATTTTGTCGGTTTGGTCGCCGTGGTAAGCCGATTTTGAGCGCAGTACGTCGCCGGTTCTTAGGAAAAATGTGCCCGAAAGTATCCGTAGGCGGACGGTGTACTCTGTCCGAGTCCTCTATGACACCCTGTCCTTTCCCGAAGGTGTCGGTAGATGTTCCCGGGACCTGGTCGCTCGGGGACAAGCGAGATATATCGTCCGGCCGGCTGTTAATAAGACGAGACAATGCCGGGGCCCGGTGTGTATGCGTGTGCTTGGTCTGGTCTCACGAGAGAGGCCACGGGCGTTCATATGTTTATTAGCCAGACCCCGCATAAATAACGCGGCTATAAGAACGAGAGAAGAAAGGGTGAAAGGCGGGGCCCGGACGAAGGCCCGGGAGAGATCGGCCGAGTAAATTGTCACACGCTCTCTCCGTTCTGAGGGAACAAGGAATTGGGGTGGTGGGCCCAAGAGGCCCTGATCGGCCGGGAAGAAAGAGGAGCGGGTGGAGAAAGATCCTATTCCAAGCTGGACTCTCTGCTCGGGAAGGGCTAGTGATGAACTCAAGACGCTTCGAATCACTTCGAACCACATTTAGATTGTACCCCTACAAAAGCCAATGAAGAGTCTTCCTCGAAGAGGTATGATTTGAAATTTCGCACCATCTTTTATTCGTGAAGATTGGAGTTGTTGCTCTTAGACACGTGGTCAGTAAAACCACAAGAACAGCATTTTTTATAAATTAAAATAACACTTCTGAATGGAAGACTCTGTTAGTAGATCAGATTCGGAACAGTAAAAATATTCAGAGCATTGACAAATTCTGCTTACTTTCAACTTCATGCAGCTTCTGTAACTTGCAATTGATGCAGGCAGCATTTGTTTAGCCATGAGGATGGAATCGCTGAATTAACTAATTTACCTTTCGACAACGGGGTCCGGGCCTATCTTGGCCCGGAGTATCAAAATCGTCGTTCAATTGCTCGATCCCTGTGGATTAAATTAGGTGAATGCTCACATGGGGAACAAGGACTAATAAATCTACGAAAAGTACCTTTAAAAATATGTTTGAAAAAGAAAGAAATTCATAACTAAAGCTGTGAATTGTCTTCAATATAGCCTGTGTGTCTAGTAATTAAAAAGTCTTCTTCACAACTGTTTAATTATACATGGCATTCATGTTATTCGAAACATGGCTATGTTATTTTCAAAAAATAAATTCGAATGTTATCTGGAAAATATTTATGTTGCATAAAGATCCGTAGTTTAATAACTACTTCCTGGTACGAAGTTAATCTATGGTTAAAATTTGAGCATGATGTTCATCGACTTTCCGCTTAGCAGAGTACCACCTGACAAGATTAAAAATAGTGTAAAAAGACTGTGTATAGATATGTTTGTCTTTTGTAGCAACAAGTGTACACTCTTTTGTACATGAAATAAATAGATAATGTTTTTTTGATGGCGTTTTACGGGTATTGTATGAAGATTGTTGTTGTATGAAGTAATTGTTGTGGGGGAGGGGTTGAGTGCATGAAAAAGGGGAGGAGTTCGAGTACGGATCAAGCAAATTGCTCGAAAAGTAACAGCAGAAAGAATCGAATGCCCATCACTAGAAGCGGACTGTCCCCGGACAGGGGGCAGACGGGGCCCCAAGACCCTCGATCGGGTGGGGAAAAAGGCAGGAGGGGAAGATGGACCGAGAACCGGGCCTACCTAATTTACCTCCCAGATAATGCGGCATAATTAAAGCAAAATGTAACGTCGCTGGCAATTAAAACAAATTTATGCGACCAAGATCCGCGATCGGCCGACCCGAGCTCCTTTCTGCCGGCCTTGGCCGCGTCCCTGCCTCCCGCCATCACTGCCGCGAGCCTCGGCCCAGCCATTATTATAGTTATTGCAATGATCGAGAGATTTCTTTTTCGATGAATCGGTTCGGGAAACAGCCGAATTTCCTCCGAGTCGATCAATGGTGGAAAGCATCACTGATCGAGAGAAAATAGGGGACACTTAGGAGGAATCATGCTTGCGAAGATCGCTCGCTATACCGAGATAACGAAAGCCACTCGATTATAAGACCCTTCCCTCTTCGATTCGCCCCCCTCTTAATTTAAATTTTATACGATGATTGAATAACTGATAAGAAGGTCGCACGAACGTACTACTGGAACTGTATCGCAAAAAGGGCTGAACGACTTCTGCGTGATTACGCTCGAAATGTTTATATTTATTGACACTTCGCGATGCGCAGACATGGAAGTATGATTTTGCCGATTGATCGTGAAATGCGAGAAACATGCAAATATGTTTTTACGCATTGTAATTTTATAGGTTGGAGTTTTTATTTGCACTAATTGCATATTCCACATTCCACTAATATGTAGTTGTAAATAATTGTAAAATAATTGTGGTATCAAAAGTGGACCATTGTAAAAATGTGTTTAATGTATTAGATGGACAAATTAATTAGTAGATCTTTATTCTTGAATTTGTTAATTCTTTATAGACAGAATATATTCTACTATTTAAATTACCTCCATCACTTTCTATACATTCATTCTATATAAATAATTACTGAATCTTCAATTTGATAGATAAAAGATTTGGACTTAAAATAAAATTGCTAATTGATTATGAGGATAATAAATTAATTTGTGCACTTATAATAATATTGGACTGTTAACATTTCTGTAGAGTTTCGTTATTAAAATATTGCTTGAAATTTAATACTCAACATGGCGGTAGTAATCCTCAACTATTGATAAATCATGAGCAACGTAAAGCTAGTTAAAACGTTTAAAATGATTCAAGTTTCTTTATTAAAGTTGCTTGGAAAATCGCAGACTTCAGAATATCAAAAATTAATAATTATTAGACTGATTAGTAGAGAACAAATGGAACTTCCTTTTTTATGAATGCATAAAATCCGCAGTCGAAGAAGCAATAGATTGAAAATTCAATCTGTTCCAAAAATAAGAATTTCGACACCACAGCTTCAGAAGATCTTAATTAACAATTTAGACGCGTGCAGCAGCAAAGAGAATTGTTTAGAGAAAGGAAAGAATACTTTGACGTTCAGCTTGGATCAAAATTTGTACGGAAATTTGTAGTACAGGTCTTCGTTGGCGAAGCAGAAATTTCAGCAACGTTAAAGTCCGCTAGAGGACGGCAAGTCCTTTTCGAAACAACCATTATACACAAACAAACTGTTGCACCCGAAAAAGGGCAAAGAAGAAAGGAACGAGAGATGGAAGGAAGAAGAAACTCCGTAAGAAGCAGTCAAACGTCGCATTTTCATTTCAGTTTGTCATCCCATCACGACGATCCGGTTTCTGTCGATCCTTTTCTAATGTTAGAGGTCCGCCACGTTTAATTGGTCGTCGATAAGATTCGTTTGTAGTGTCTCTTGAATTTCACTCCTGTAGGTCATCTCGGTTTCTTTATACTGGTCCACGATTTTATAAACATTAATAAAAACAATTTATATGAACTCGCAATAAAGCGTTCTAATGATCGATAAGCACGTCAGTGAAAATTATTATACGTTGATTAAATTGTTGATGAAATTATTACTTTACATTGCTTTATAAAAATCAAAATTTTATTGAAGATTCATATTAAATTGCTGCGTTTGTCGAAAATATGTGAAAATTATTTTTACGTTGCTAAATTGTTGATGAAATTATTTTACAATGCTTTATGAAAATCAAAGTTTTATTGAAGATTCATATTAAATTGCTACGTTTGTCGAAAATATGTGAAAATTATTTTACGTTGATTAAATTGTTGATGAAATTATTTTACAATGCTTTATGAAAATCAAAATTTTATCGAAGATTCATATTAAATTGCAGTGTTTGTCAAAAATATGTGGACAATAAATATCGTTATTAGATTGCAGATTTTATGCATTCATGAGAGAAGTGAAGGATTTACGAACATATATTATTTTTAACTTATTGAAATAATTATGTGAGAGGAAAAAGAAATGTTCAGTCATTATAAAATCTATGTATACACAGAAAAATATACATTTGCAAGTATATAACATGTCGCTGTATAAATTTAGGAATTGTAATTTCGAAGGTGTAGAAATGATTGATGGATTAGTAAATTTATTGATTATTCTGCTCTCCAAAATAATCTCCATCGCTTCCAATGCGTTTAATCCACTTTAGTGAGTGATTATTATGCAAAATAAAAATGTTTTGCACCGATTGTAGCCACACCAGGAGTGAAATCAAAATTCATTTCATTCCTTAATAGATGTTTTACATTGAAAACATCATAACATTCTTAGATTCTTCCAATCTTTTAGCTAATTACTTCTAAATGCTAATTACTTCTAAATACAATCTAGTGATTATAATGCGATGACTGAAAAATTTGAACTTACGGAAAAGTGGCTAATTGACTGTGAGAGAGCCACGAATTAATTGGTACAGCGAACAATAAATTAATTAAAGGCTGGACAAGAGGGTCGTCGAAAGAAAACGCAATGATAATTTCATCGGTTTCGAATCGCTGCGAAAGTCCCCTCGGAACCAGAAATCGCATGATTTCGCAGTGCTCGGTTGACAGAATAGCAAAAGGAGCGGCAGGTATTCTCGCAACGACCTTCATGGACAAGAAACCGAAGTGCGCGAGAAAGGACGAAGAAAGAGGCAAAGAAAAACAGCAGAAGATCTTGAAGCTCCGTAAGAAAGCGATCTGACGTAGCCCGCTGTCCGAAAGACATGGCAACGATTTACCAATTCATTTTGCTCTTACCATTTTAGATTTAAAATGACGCATGAGACAACAGCGACCGAGCCTCAGAAAAAAACCTAACAAACTTACAAGGAGATGCTCGCGAACAATCATTTCAGTTGCAACCCTTTTATCATTACATTGAAGTTACCCTCCTGCGAAAAAAACTTTATTGTATATTTTGTTACTAGACCGATTTATGCAGGATAAAACTGCAGCAATCGCAAGAAACAGAACTCCAATAAAAAGTTCTTTCTTTAATCAACTTGATAGATCGAAAATAATTGCAATATTACTATAAACACGATTATCATGCCAGATTAAATTTTCGTTCGTTTGTATAATAAATATTTATTTATATCTGAATCATCTTGAGATACTAAAGACTTGTTTTTCGGTCATTGGAGTTTCGGATAATCGAGGTCCACTGTATTAACATTCTAAAATTTCTACTCAATTTTGTTAGTCATGCTAAAACCCGTAGTTTATTTATTACTTTTGCGAGTCACGTCTTTGGGATTTTTTTCTTTCTCGCTCAAAACAAATAAGGTTTTCTCAGAAGACATTACTAAAATGGCCACATTTAGATAAAGAATACTTTAGGAAATTAATGAGTCGAGGTCTTTAAAGTGCATGGGTTCACTCAAAGGTGGCCATTTTGTTAAGACAAAAAATATGAGAAGCGTTAGTTCCCTTATTGCTTGTAAGTTGTTTTTTAAGTAGATACATAGCTGATGCATAGCTATTATTCAACTTTGTTTATAATGGAAAATACTCGGTGATCTTAAAAGGCTTTAATAATAATAATATTTAAATTCCTCTTTTGTTTGATATTTCTAAACGTTCACCATTCTCAGAGCTTTACAAAATGGTGTTGTTAACCCTCTGGCACACAAGTTATTTATTAAGTTGTTGTTTATTGAACGTATTGAAATCACATTATAGCTTAAACAAATTCACCTCCTTTATTTACAGCAGTGTTTTGCGATGAAGCAAATCTGATTGATAAGATTGTTAATTACATTTACATTATAAGTCAAATTAATATTTCCGAAAGTTTGACCTTGACAAGGTCAAATCTCCTTCACCACGTGACCTCCTTCAAACCGAACATTTTCTTACTCGTTAATATTAGATTGTCCCAAAAGTTTCTTATGAAATGTGTTCCTTTAATGTTGCTAAATAAATGCAAACAATGCGATAATCTTTATATTAATGTTTTAATACTTCTCAACATGAATTTGCATTATGTGCATGAATCGAAAACCAACTTTTGGGGCAACTTAATATTTATTTAGCAATATTAAAAGAACACACTCCGAAAGAAACTGTTCAGACAACCTAATATATTGTTGCTAGTAGGAAAATAACAAATATAAGACTAAAATCCTGTATAGTCGCGAAGCTGTGATTGCTTTAAGTTGTGCCACTTACCCTTGCAAGAACTGCCAAATCGCTTTGATCTTCACGATACCCAAAATAAGGCCCCTCGTACAAGGAATTCTTTGCTTTATGACCGTACTTGTTGGATGTGCAGGCTTTGATACTGTCAGAATGCGAGATGTCCACGCGGACAGTGTATCCACCTTTACACCTGTATTTGTGTATATGGAGGTTACGGCCTAACGTATATGGGGAGACCGGTGGAACCAGCCCGGCCGTGCTTGTCATATCCAGCAAAACAGCAACTGTAGTAATGGGACTAGTCCTATAGCAACAGCTATTAATATTGATACCTATCAATCCTTCTCTATCGCGTCCGAGAAATAAATAGATTTATTGATTCCCTTTTATTAATTACAAAAACCGGGGAAACAATGTCAGTGTTCTTAAACCGTATAATCATTATTGTATACAGATTAATTATTTCTACGTTTTTGTTGCAATCCATGCACAAGTTTTTTTATTTTGCATGAAGACTCGCAGTCTGATTATAACAAAAATCAATTAATCCTCCGAAGGCAGAGCATTCTTATAATTATATTTTATGGTAAAAGTTACGTTTAGGGGAGGCAGTTCCGATGACGTTGACCTTGACATATGTTGTCGAGGACAAGATTCTGAACAACTTTTGAACAAAAAATTGTATGATTTTAAGCAATTAATAATATAGTTCCTGAAAAAATCTCCTGCTTCAATAACAAGAAACTGTGACTTTAAGCAATTAATAATGCAGTTCCTGAACAAATCTGCTGCTTTAATAACAAGAAACTGTGATTTTAAGCAATTAATAATGCAGTTCCTGGACAATAACAGCTGCTTCGATAACAAGAAACTGACCAACGCGTTACTTCCAAAGTCTTGAACTTGACTGTTATTTATTTAACAAATGAGATCAGATAGAAGTCTGTGTCCTCTTCAGTCTATCTCAATCAAGTATTATCTCACGAAAAAACCTAGTTCATTGATTCCACCTAGGGTAACTGTACCGATTACTGCGGTATCATGCTTCGATCGTACTTTATGTTAACATAATTCCTGATTTATCATGAAATAATAATATGTGTCAGCATTTAATAGGAGAATGATGTACTCTTCTTATTCATTTCTTTATTATTTTATCTACAATACTCTTTGTATTTAGATTAGTATCCTACCTAGTTACGTTTGTCGAATAGGTAAATACCTGACCTAAAACGTTATGCTGAAGTGACGCTCGTTTCTCATCGTAGTTGCAATTTATACCACAGTACGTACTAGAGACATTTCTAGTGCTTTTTGTGCCGCAGTAATGAGCGGCACATCTTTTTATTCTATTGAAGTAGGTATCTAGATAATAATAAAGCTATGCCCTATGCAATTTAAAGCAACGTAAAGAATGTATGATCATGCGAACAACATTCCGTCGATAATCGAGATAGAAGAAAAATTTTACGAAGAATGTTTATTCAAATTCTGAGATTATAAAAATATATAAATGATCGACCATTTTGTTTGCCCTGCCAATGAGAATACATTCTCATCGAATTGTAGAAATTTATTCTGGGCAAAATATTGGGAAAAATGATCGCGGTAAAACGTACACACGCAGTAATAGGTACATACATTTACTCTATTTTTATAGGAACAGGCCACTGTCGTTCAGAAGGTTAATATCGAATCGCAGTAGCGGATACTGTTCTCCGGCAGCCTCGATTTACCCGATACCAAAAAGAGGGTTCCCCCCGACCCGCCAATAAATCCGCCGCTCAGTGTCTCGTTCCCTAACGATTCAGATCGGTAACTGCACCGATCTTATTAGCGACGCAAGCCCCTGACAAAAAGAGGGCTCGCTAAAGAAGCCGGTTGCAAGCGAAATTCATGCGCAACGCTGAAAGAAGAAGAAGAAAAGGGGGCCGCCGCGGTCGCTGAAATATCCGTAGATAAATTGACGTCAAATCGGATTTTATTGCGAGAGAGTGG
Source organism: Lasioglossum oenotherae (assembly GCA_028455765.1). Lineage (NCBI taxonomy): Eukaryota > Metazoa > Arthropoda > Insecta > Hymenoptera > Halictidae > Lasioglossum > Lasioglossum oenotherae. Next base: position 6,478,079 of record CM052300.1, on the reverse strand, counting down.
GAGCGCCTGGACGCGAAGAAAGGTGATAGAAAACAGGTCCGGTCTCGCCTCGAGCGAGCCACAACTATTTTGTGTTTTTTATCGGGGTTCCGACGCGCCGCTATCGCTGCGCCATCTGCCTGACAAACCCGCGCCATCCTCATGAATACGTCATATCTATTCTTTTGCCAACCAGGGGGGGACCATAAACCCGGACCTCACTCCTTGGCTTCCCCCCCACACACAAGTCCCACAAGCTCGCCGTTTCTACCAATTCGGAATTCGGGGGCCCCGGCCGTGAGACTTCGACCTACTGTAACCCCATCGGCGTCGCGATCTTGCGTGCTCTGCTACCGGGTCCCGATTGTTCACCGCAACCGAAAACCGAACTCTCTCGGGAACCGAGATAATTTATTCCCGTTCGCAGTATACATCGCTTTTGTCCAGGACTCGATCTTTCATATTGCTTGCTATTAAAGTCCGCGACTGTACTGCGGATCTTTACATTATTAGGGCACTTGAAAGAAATGTATCGTTTCAATCCTTGGGTGGCGGACCATTCTTACAATTAAGGTGAAGTGGGGTAAGTCCGCCCTAGTTTTTGCAAAGCTGGATTTTAAACTGATGTATTTGCAGTCTGGTATCTAAAAACTTAACGCTCTTGGTATCAAACTCTTGCCACAGTTATTACTGATGCATTAGTGTTATGTAGGATTCTAATTTTGCGCTTGAAAATTATCATTTTGATTGGATATTGTACACAGTGTCAATTAGGACGCACTTGCCCCGAAAATGGGGCAAGTCCGTCTCTGAGAGTTAAAAATACTTCCGAACCTTGTTTTAAATGCTACGGGACAAGAAAAGAATGATTAAAAAGCCTACTTTAAAATGCTTCTTATTGCATTAAATTATATTGTTTAGTTTTATAGTTATCCATTTTTTAAACAAACATGTACTTTTATAGTGAAATATGGAAGGGGATACAGTGATATTAAAACAAACTTTAAAAATGCTTTCGAATCTTGTTTCAAGTGCTACGGGGCAAGAAAAGAATGATTAAAAAGCCTACTTTAAAATGCTTTTTATTGCATTAAATATATTGTTTAGTTTTATAGTTATCCATACAGTACGAACTTACCCTACCGTGACCAAGATCATCTTAGTGTTCCTCTCAATAAATTTTAAAAAATACAATAAAAACGGTTTATTTAATGTAAATCTACATGAATATTTGTTGTACTTACCTAAAATAACCACACAGAATATATTAATAACTTGTAATCTATTGCACGTTGAGGGTAACCTCAAAGTTGTACGTGTACCTCGGACGTGACTGGCATTGGTTGATTTAGGCGAGGAAAACACCTTTATTCTTGGGCGACATCTATGTAGAATAGTTCATACTAACTTATACTACATTAATAAATACAAGCTAGAGATATTTCATTCATATTATAATAAAAATAACCAATTAACGGACTTGCCCCGTGGACGGACTTACCCCACTCCCTAGATAATAGTAAATAGACCCCGGATTCGGTAACTATTATTTATTTAAGTGAGGATATTATATGTGAACTTTTAATCCAATTTTTAATCTACATTTTTGAAGAAATAGAATGAAATAGAAATATTTCTTTGCAAACAATCTCAATATATGTATTCAAAATAGTATACATAGTGGTTGTACATATACACTATTACAGTCAACTGTCCCAGTTTATAATGTTAATATTTATGATTCATAAATAGTTTATAATTAATACAATTCATAAATACAGATTCTCAACGAAACAGTTTTCGTGGATTTTTAAACGGATAAAACAATTAGAATTAACGGACTTGCGAAGATACAAAATCATCGAAAGGGGCAAACCATCAAAACAGTTTGACAAAATGAAAGAAAGGTACCAACGATTGCAGTGAACAATCGAAAGTAGAGGAACGTAGAGGAACAGAGAGGGTTACCGGTGGAAGCACACTTTGTGCAGTGGCCTAATTGAATGCAGCACAATCTAAATGACGTCGATTTACCAGGCCACCACCCCTATAAGGAGTGTTAATACTCAGCGTCGAGTCGCGCCACCTGCTATAGTGAATTTTTTGCGGTTCATTACCCCTTTAACAGTTTGTTGCAATTATCATACCATTTTTGCGCCTCCATCTACCGCCATGCGCAATTCGGACCATCTATGTATTATACGATTCGAACAATATTATACTGAAATTAATTATAATGTAATCAATACATTATCAATCATTTATGTTAAATAAACGATTATATCTTGTTGAATATCCAAATTATTAATTTTCGGGTTCAAGGAATTTACATATCGCTCTATCATTGTACCGAATTTTATTTACAATAGAGGTTAGACTATCTATCAAAATTATAATCTTGTCATATTTTACTTCCACGGAGGTAAGAAAATAATATATTCTTTCGTTGAATACAAAACGCACCCTTGGTGTTGTACAGCAAATTTTATAGTAATTATAAGCTACAATTTTATAACATTCTACATCAGAATAATTTATTCTTTGATTTTTCTTATATTTTGCGGAGCCAATTTTTCCATAAATGTATAACAATTTTACTATTTGTTAGTGACATGTTTGGTTCAAGTTTCTTTGCTTATATTTTATGCTCAAGTTTTACACAGCACTACAACAACCGGTCAAATAACCAGTTTCACATTCTTCATTTCACGATTATTAAAATTACACAGATGCTTTTTAGCATCTTGCTGGATGCTTTGTTGGAGCGCGTATTATGCGAAAAATTCCGAGCAATCTGTGAATAAGTTTAATCTTGCAATTTTTAATAAAACAAGATGTACAGTCACATTTCGTACGAGGTATTCACGGTTAGTGTTGAACACTAACAGGGAAGAAGAGGTCCTTTCCTCCGCAAAAACAGTCAGGTACAGTGAAAATTCTTTCCTGCCCCGCATTTTAACCCGGCTCCTTCAAGGGCTGAAACGTTTGAGGAAGGTGCGCGGAACAGGTAGGCGGAGGTGAAATTTCCGCGCCGCAGGTGTCAAAACCGGCGCCGGCGCCTGTCCGCTCGCACTCTTTCCGGTTTTACCTGAACGATGAGCCCGAACAATCGTTGCGTAAAAATTACAGACCGTAAAGTGATTCGAAACAAAAGGAAAACCGTCTGCGTCGAGTGCTAATGTTCCGAGTGTGTTTGCCGTTCGTTTAGCGAGTGTCTGAATTTCGTCCACAATGCGCATGCAAATATGCATTTTGCGACGTTCTGTGTGATTTCACGAGTATTTAATGCCGCTCTTCTTTCCGATCCCGAACGAATCAATAGGTTTTTGTGTCAAATTTATACACAAAATATTTTTGATTAATTTTAGTCGAACATTCTCTAGAAAGGATCGACACAATTTGTGTACAACACGAATTAGATGAGTATAAATAATATAAAGTGGCATGGAAGTTAGTGTACTTTTGTCGAGAAATATCTAAACTCTGCTGTCGTAGATAATTATAAATTAAATATTCATTTCGAGCATAAAAAATAATAATTATGATGTGTTTACATTAACTCTTATGACTAGACTGTGGATGCTGATGCAAAATAACAATTTTCTACATTTTTTACATTACTTAATCACTCTGATACGTTGCAAACGGCGTAACAATATTTTCTTCCATTTTTCTAATCGTTTACTACTTTATATTTTATTCAGCCAATTTCTTTATAAATTTATACAAACGCTTATGACAATGCTTCAAATTTTCTACTTACTGTAAATTCAGCTCAATATCTTTATGGTTGGAATTTAAATTAATTTATAACCGCTCAAGGAACCTGTAACAATTTTGCTATTTGTCAATGAGCAATATAAAAGATAATATACTGCAATTGACAATTAGACAGCGGATCTTTATGCAAAATAAAAACTTTCTATCTAAATTGCAACAAACTGGAGTGAAATAGAAATTTATCTTCTTTCTTAATATACATGTTCAATAGCTTTAAAATAATAAAACAGTATTTTTAAATTCTTCTTTCAATTTGTTATAAAAGCTTACAATCCGCTGACTATCGATGTGTAACATAATATGGAATATTGACATGATGGTTAAATAATCAGGGTGTCGAGCAGTGCAACAGTATCATAACAGTGATTAATTAACAATAATTGCACCAATACACAAAACACCATTTGATTGTTTATAACGCAGTGCTGGCACTTTAGTTAGTAGCAAACTTAAAAATTCCATAAAATCTAGTTTATTTAATGAAATAAATATTGAAATATTTTTTCATATGATACTGAGTAATCTCCCAAGTATCTTGCGTTCTGCAGTAACCAAATTTAATGCTAGAAAACTGATGTTTCAATAAATAATTTCGACACCCACATCCGAGAGAGGTGGCAGTGAACGTGTCAGAGTGCAAATACAGATTTGCCATATTACAGCATTAAAGTCGGAATGGCTGAAAGCTCCTCGAGCGGTCGTCGTTCTTAAAGAAACCCTGGGAAAGCTTTAAAGGACTCATCGTTCCCCCGTGACTCCCGAATAGCCATCGCCACCCTGTAAGTGAGCCTGGAACGCAACCCAGAAAAATCAACAGAAAACGTGCTTTGAGCAATAAAAGTGCATGCAACGGGCGTATCCACGGCAGCACCTGAACCTTGGACGTTCTCGCCTTACCCCGAAAACCGCCCCTCTCCCACGGAATCGTCGATACTCCTACAATCCACCTGTTCTCCCCCTCCGGGATCGCATGATAGAGTATAAGCGGACGCTTCAAAGCAGAACTGCCGGGTAAAAGGAGTCGGGACGGAGCTCTCGAAGATTAAAGCACGCTGACACCTTAAAGACGAGCCCATAATAGGCCGATACCTTGGTGGAAACGAGAGGCCAGCCAACGGACAGCTTTTTCGGGGATGAATAGGAAGGGTTCAATGCGAGTCTTTCGGCTTCTTTATTGTTCGAATACCTCCGGAACATGGATTCAAAGATCTCGCGGTTTTCGGGCGAAACATCCGCCATCGACGCCAACGAGATTATTTGATTCCTTTAATTCTTGGATGATCTAACGCCGCGATAGTAACCTTGCTTTTTACAATTATTAGCCTAAACCCAATTAATAAATGTGTACAGTCATTGATATAATTTTTATGCAGTTCTCAATTTTTATGGACAAAATTCGAGAATGTTATTTTCACTGATAGTAGCCATAATAAATAACAGACGCAGGATTAGTGAATTGTTTATTGTAACAATAACTTTTTCCCACATAAAATCTGTGTAACAATCCACGGACAGCGAACCATTCTTATAATTAATAATTGGTGATGATCCAATCGCTGCTTTATTTAGTTTTTGAAACATATTTTTGGAAGTACTTCTTGTAGACCCATTGATCTTGTTCTTAAAGCAGCAACTGTTCATTTAATTAATTATTTTGCGGTTACAGTGAGGAGAACTTCTTTATTTTTCATAATTCCCTACCAGAAAACGAAAGCTTTATTATACATATGCCTGTATACATATGTATTCTGCAGAGGCTGTATATCGACAACAACAAAACATAATTTTATTACAGTTGGAAGAATTCTCTAATAATGTATACGTCAAATACAAAACTGAGAAGACATTGGAACGATTTAATGATATTGTAACATTACCCTCGAATTTTTAAGGTCATCACAACAGAAAATATAATTTTATTTAACTTCAGTCTTTTATAAATTTTATGTTGCATAAAAATCCGCTGTCTATTAATAACATACGTATTTATAAAATAGAAACAATTATTTGTGTCTTCAGTCAACAACGTCCGAGAAATGAGAAACTCCAATTGACGTCTCCGGTTAACAATATATTAAAAATAAAAAGAAATCTATGTTCTGCAGATGCGTTTCGATCTCTGAAGTCACGCAGCAACGTTTAAAAACAATACGGAGTAGATTAGAAATCGGAAAAATGCTTGAAATGTTAGTAAAGAATTCGTTAATTATTATTTGTTGATGGGTTTCATATTTTTCATTTTACAATTATCGAAATTATCAAGTTGCTCGCATGGAAATTGATTCGATAAATTTTTTTATCCGAGCATATATCGCAACATAGCCTCGTAACTTTTTCTTTTTAAGCTGAAGCATTTTAATCGCTTTTAGCGTTCGGTAGGAGGTTTAGCGTTAAAGCGCGAAAGAAGCGCGGAAAGTGCGACACCGGTCCTTGTGCAAAGCCGAATACCCCTACGCTCGCAGCATTTCCCTGACGGCGCTATAAAAACGCGCGTAAGCGCGACGAGAATACAATCGAGGATCGCGAGCGCGCAGAGTCCGCCACGGGGTGGGGGGCCGCCGCCCGTAGAATATTCACGCGGCATATAAAATCATAGAGACACGAGTGGCTTGCTATAATAATGCATAAGGGGGCGGCATCGCTCCTGACGCAGGCCACGCCCCTCGCCGGCCGTGCTCCTAGTGGGAGAACCCGGCGCAGGGACGGGGATGAGTTGAGACGAAGCCTCGAGTGGGGAGTTGCAGAAACACAACTGAAGCTGAAGCAGAAAATCATCCGAACCCGTCAGACGGAAATTCTCCCTTTTCCTTCGAGCTAGGGGCGTGTTTAGCGGAAAGTGCCGATAGCTGATTAATGTATCAACGATCTGGCTAAATAACGAAACGTGTAGCGCATCCATTATTTTTCCACCGATCAGTTTATCTCGATATTATTCTGCTGTGCTGTTCTCGACGATTCTTTCTCGCCGCAACAAAAAAAAAAACAGGATTGTTTGTGCTTCTCGAAAATTGTCACGGAAACGTGCAGCCTACGTTGAGAGCGCGTCGATGAATTAAGTGTGACGCGTGTGAGCCTCCGCGAGCAAAAAACGTATTTCACGGTTGGTACTCTCTAGAAAATCGCTTTCCGTGCCACTTAGGTACATTTCCTGTACACGGTCGCATTCCTGGCACATTTATGGCACACCAATCTTATCCGTTTTATAAAACAAATCTGCGTTTTCCGAGCTATGCGTGTAGGGTAGATCACAGTTGATACTGGTCACGAAGCACTCCGCTCAGAACAGCAGTTTCTTGAATGAAGACGAGAGTACGCTAACATCTCCCTTGGAACGTGACGGAAATGGAATCTGAGAATTGATACAACACGTCGATTCAATGCCGGAATCGTTGACAATCGTTATTCATCTTAATGTCGGGAATACTGTTTAAATTGTAGTAATCATAATTACACGCGTTTTCGCAAGGATTAAGATCAATCATCAATTGTAAACATTGAATTTTCTGCACGACGAAATGTCCGTTCTTTAAGACTTTCTGAAACTCGTGAATTTCTTGTCAATCATTTTTTACATTTATACGATTAGTTTCTATTATTTAAGACTTTAATATTTACATGATTGGTTTGTTTCGTACTAGAAGAAGCGTTTACCCATCCTAGAAACCCGCGTTGCAACATTCCAATAATATAAACAATCCTCCTGTTTTACCTGTGAGATCATTCAAATAACAGAGTCGTCTGTCTTCAATGTTCAACTCTCGGTCACTCGAAGTGTGAAGCGAGAGAAACGATGATGAATTTACAGGAGGTCTTATTTCGCAAGCTCATTTCAGAAGCTTCATGCACGTATCAAACTGTCAATCCCTTCACCAAAATGCTCGAGGTACAACGAAAAGACAGTACGTCGAATCCACCAGGAAAAACTCGATCGACAAGAACCCATTGCGGAAGTCGAGCCTGTTAATAATTTTCGGCATAATCGGGCGCGCGCGGGCGGAATAAGAACGGAAGTGGATCGGTCGACGGCGTCGGCGGCGGCGTACGAATACTTTTTTTCCGGGCTCTGTACTCATCGAATTGATTCAGATTCATGAGTACACATTGAACTTGATCCCACCCCTGGCCTGCCGAGCGTCGCTCGGGGTTCTGATGGTGGGGCGTGCGGCTTGGCCGGTGGGGGTTCCGCGTGGGCAATGGGAGGGGGAAGAGCGCGCGCAGGCCTATCCCCTCCATCCCCACCAGGGCGCGACTAGTGGCGCGGGAGAGGGGCGTCGCGCTGTCAGGCCCAGAGCTGGTCCGTCCGTCGTCCGGCCGACTCGAGGCACCAGAGTCGCGGATTTCGCGGGAGAATATAAAACCATAAACACATACATATACAAGTAACCTCTCGGCACACGTACGTACGCACGCACGCTGCACGCTGCACGCCCGACGCAGAGCGGCAGGCAATCAACGAAGAGGCACGCATAAGCGAACGCGTACGCACGCGGTGTGTCCCGCGTGGACAGACGGACAAAAGTCGCTCCGGTGGCACACGTGCGCACACCGGTGTGTGTGTGTATGTGTGTGTGTGTCGGTGCTCCAAACCCAATTTCAGTGTGTGACAGAAAGCTTAGTGAGAACGGAGAGCGAGCGAGAGAGAGAGAGAAAGATCGAAATAGATATATAGATATAGATATTTATACGTGCATATACGTACATATAGCTAGAGGATAGGGAGAGAGAGAGAGATAGAACTAGTTAGAGAGAGAGAGAGATTGAGAGCGAGAGAGAGATAGAGAGCGGTGCCACGTGCCGTTGGAGAAACTCGAGAGTGCGCGGTCTTCAGGATGGGTCGAGTGTGTTACTGGCCGAGTTGAGAGGAGCGTTCGTTTCCGCATGGGATCGTTCAGGAAGTGGATTAGCGCGCGCAGGGAGGTGCGGCTCCCTGACAGTGTCGATGGTGAAGTACAGCAGTGAATCGGTTACTCTGCCAGCGAAATTACCGAGTGCGGAACCGGAACCGACGCGGTCCTCGCCACGGCGTGGACCGATGACGTGTCGGCCCGTCTGAGCAACATTGTCATTGACGCCGACTCGGCCGGGAGGAAACCCGACCAGGACTCGCCGCAACCAAGGATCAACAGGCAAGAAGGGATGTCACGGAGAAAGCAGGCTCGTCCTAGCCGTGCCCACCTCGAGGAGGATCTTGTCCAGGGGCCTCTGCTGATCAATGCCGTGGGAAACGTGAACGAGACCCGTAAGTGAACAACCCAGCCAACAGTGCGTTTCTAATGGGGGATGGAAAAGTGCCGCGCAGTTCTGTGCAACATAGATTAGAGAAGGTCAGGGTTGTATCCTGCGAGAGGGATCGATCGATAGAATCTCTCCAGGTCTCTCGGAAAAGTAAATCCGCTCGGTGCCAAGGTATCTTACAGTCAGAGTTGTGCACCTTGTCGCGCGCAAGGACAACGGAAAGTGACCCGGAACGTGTTACACACAGTTTTCCTCCACTGTCGAGTGAATCGCCAGAGTCAGTATCAGAAAGTGTCGCTCATGTTTAGTGGTTGTCGCCTAGGCTCCTTCGGAAAGTGTACGTCGACCCGGCAATCGCGGGAGTTCCGCTCGTAGCGAGATCGTCCTCGGGAAAATTTCGAAATTGTCGCTTCTCGAGTCTCCGAAAACAGTGTCAATCGGGGAACGCTCGGCGACGATAACGTAGAAAGTTGCTTGGCGGTCGTAACTCTCGAGCCGGCTCCGATATCTGATATTATCCATCTCTATGACATCCCGGCGTTATTATCTCGCGGCCGGGATGATTTAACGGACTTTCTAAAATATTTCTCGGATGTTCCGATAAGGTTTCGTTACGTGTCAAAATTCAGCGTGAACTGTCCTACGAGAGCCAGTCGTCGCCGGTGTAACTCACGACCTCTCCTCCAGTGAAAGTAGGGGTTTGCCGTCGGAAAGGTCGTTCCACGGTTTCTGGAAACGAAAACTCTGTTCTCGGACGTTTTCGAGTTCGCGGGATCCGAGCCGTCGGCGGTGACGGGTGCAATCGAGACTCGATCCGCGGCCGTCGGAACTCTCGTCCCGCGAATTCCTATTACCTTCGCGAGTTTCATATTCCCGCCAAGTCGGACTAGAAACATCTGATCGGCTTTGCGATTTTCCGATCAGACGTCGCCAGACAACTGTTGCCTTCGTTGTTGATAAGCTATCGATTGTGACTTACATCGTGGATATTTAAAGGAGATTCGAGGAATCGATCGCTTCGTTGTATTTCTCTGATGATTCAGAAGGATTTTGTAGAAGCTGTTAGGTATTCTTGGACGGAGTGTGTGATATAGGCTGTGTGAGACATTTTAGTCTTCGTAATGGAGCTAGTTGGGCGCAACGAATCGTATGGTGAAGACAGGTTGTGGTTCCTCAATCAAAGTACGATGACCTGTTCAAAAACGCAACGAGTGATGTCATTCGGCAGTCGGATGCGTTTCAATCGCAATCCCTTCATTCACTGGTTCTTCGAAGCAATTTTCATACGAGGGAAAATTGTTTGAAAGGAATATGACTCCGGTTGCTAGAACGAATGCTCCGATTGCTTGTCCTTCCAGAATACAAACTAGTGAATTTTCACCTGAGGAAAATAATTGTTTAACAGGAATATTTGGGATCAGCCACCACTATACTGTTATCAGGCTTAATTGTTGTCGAATGCTCGACTCAGTCCTTCCAGAATACAAACAAGTGAATTTTCACCTGAGGAAAATAATTGTTTAACAGGAATATTTGGGATCAGCCACCGCTATACTTTCAGGCTTAATTGTTGTCGAATGCTCGACTAAGTCCTTCCAGAAATCAAACGAGTGAATTTTTACGCGAGGAAAAATAACAATTGTTCATAAGAAATACTTCGAATCGTGAACCATTTGTGTTAAGCTGAATTCTTGTTGAATCTTCCGTGCCTGACTAGTCCTTCCAGAATGCAAACGAGTGAATTTCCACCCGAGGAAAGATAATAATTGTTCGCAAGAAATATTTAGTTTGTATTACGCTGAATTGTTTTGTTGAATCTTTCATACTCGAATTGCTAGACCTCGCAGATGCGGACGCGTGAATTTTCAGTCGTGGGAGAATAGTGATTATTTATAAAAAGTGTTTAGAAACGACTACCACTTGTATTAAGCTTAATTGTTGCCTGTCGTCCATGCTCTTTCAACTTGCCACTTTCGCAAGAAGTAGTTAAATATACATTCGTACTCGGGCACATACTATAATAAAAAACCTGCAACATTTAACTAAATCGAATCTCTTGACACTTCTACAAAGCGACACACACGCGCAGACACATCAGTGACGCTCGATTTAGTTTATTTTCGGCAGCAGACTAGTTGTTCTTCATGTTCGTTGTTCTCCAATATCAATTCGCAAGTTTTATGCACAGATCGAACCATCTCTGACCATTTACCCTGAGAGACTTGTTACGAAGATGTACGTTCAAATGCTTCTTGTTTGTTCGTCGTAGTCCTATAGGGATCATCTTCGCAATTTTTATACGTTGAAGGAATTTCAATCAACAAGTGGCGAATATGACACTGATATCGATAGGAACTTCCGTCAAGAACATTTTGGAGTAACGAAGGAATGATTGTTCTACGAGTAGATCTTGTATGAGTTTCCAGGAGAATTTTTCGATAAACAAACATCAAGGAATTTGAATAGACTATTCTTGAATAGTCGGAGTTATTTTAACTTGAAAATTAAACATTTCTTCCGTCCTAGAATAATTTCATTCTGAATTTTTTATATTTTATTGATATGAAATTGACGTAATACCTCGTGCCAACATATTTAACCGTATCTCTGTGTATAGAGAGACACCTCAGGCTAATAAAAACGGAAATAAACAATTGAAGAATGGAAAATTTCTGAAGATTTCCTAGGTAGTAGGCTATCTGTGATATGTTTCAAATTTTTTAAGTATTGTATACTTTTAAAAATTAATATATGCAGACAAACTTTTTGTGTACATTTTGCTCCAAAAATGTACGGGATCCGATTACACTCCTGTACACGGTCAATATTAGAATAGCAGTGTATAGAGAGAAGGATAATAATGTAAACAATATTATGAATAACGGTACAGCAATCTTTAGTGGTTAATAGTACTTCGTTAGGTGAATTGCGTGAAACTCTCGGTTTATTCGCATTATAAATTCGATCCGCGGTTGTGCCGAATGTGTCAAATGCACAGGAACATTATAAGCAACTCAAGCAGGAGCATTATTGTAGAATATAGGCTCTCCTGTCGATCCTAAGCAACTGAAATAGGAACATTATTATAGAATATAAGTTCCCCCGTCGATTATAAGCAACTCGAATAGGAACATGATAATAGAACGTACGTTCTTCTGTCGATTCTAAGCAACGCAAGAATCCGATATTTGAATTGTAGGTGTTTCGAATGGCGGAACTCGATTCCGCTTGTACCTGGATACCACAATCGATGCATTTCACAATCAGTTTGATGGAATTATTAAGCTCTTTCACGTTCTCCTCGAGCCCGGCTAAGTTTCAGGCGGCCTTCACCTGTGAGGAACAATTTTCCAGTCACGAAGAAGTTGCGAATATCGCGAGTAATAACCTGAAACTTTCATGAAAGCATTGGCTGCGATTGAATCACGCGCAGCATTTGTGAAACATTACTAGAAACAGATGATCTATGCTTCAATATGGTTCCAGGATAATCTGGACGCTTGTAGATGGGTACATCTCCATGAAAGAGCTTCATATCTAAGATTGAATTCGATCGAAATTGCAATTGAAAATGAATATTCCGAGGGAAATCCATGTAGAACTTGTAAGATCGCCTTGTAACCAATCTTGTGACCAAGTCAAACTTGTAACAAATTATCAGGAAACTTTCAGGCGTTGGAAGTTACATCCTTTTTTACGGAAAAACAATTTTTGACAAAATGAAGCTTGCTACAGCCTTCTTCAATTCCAGTCTTCAATTCATGCGTAAGGCCAAGTTTCGTATAAATTTGTTTATCGATTTCTATGATACGAGAATCAGTTGGTGCGTTCCTAATAAAAGTGTGCTCTTCTCGTGGTTTAATTAAATTTGAGCAGCGAATAAACATTTTCTTCTGATTATTTCTGATCCGAAAAGTGAAATCTTAATATGGTTAGTTGTTTGAAATAAACCTTTCATTATAAATTGCTGAAATTATGACGTCCAAGATAAAATAATTCGACCCTGACGTTGAATGTTGATGATAGAAACTTTTAAAAATCCTTCCAAAGATGACGTCGTTAAGTTAATCGTTAAAGATACAATTTTTTTAGTAGTGGTCATATTAGAAAGATTTAAGGACATCGGTCGATGAGAGGAGAAGACATTTTGTTATTTCGCTCCTGTGTCTTGCAGTCAACGCAAACATTTTTTGTTTTCCATATAGATCCGCAATCTATCGATCTACTTCGTTCGATAATCGCGAAACTTTTGATACCTTCGCTCCTGGGAAATTCAATGGCACAGTAATCAAATATTGAAAGATTATTGGTTCGGCAGTATCGAAAAAGTAGCTGCAAGAAAATCGGCCCATTAATTGATTACTCAGACGAATCCGAAGCGGCGAGATCCTTTGAAATCGAATTCCACGCCGGAAAAAAAGGAATTTCTCCGCGTGAAATTTCACAGAGCCCTCGTGAATCTCCAGCGGCACGCAGTTTGAAAAGAAACGTAGATAAGAAACGCAAGATTGAATGAGGCCAATGATAGGCTTCGCATGATCGTCGTGCTTTTTGTCGTCCACCGATCCCGATATTTATCATATTAAATTGCGAGTGAACCTTGCGAGGAAATTCGCAAAAAATTTTGACGTATGGTCGACTCCGTTTTTGACACTTGCTAACCTGTTACCGTAACCATAGAAAAACCATTTGTAAGTTAACCTAACACTAAACCTACCACTGCCGCGCGGTCAAATAACCGGTCTTATACATATTCTTCATTTTATTTTATAATTATTGAAGTTTTGAAGTTGCATACGTGGATAATTAATTCGATAAATTTGTTCATCCGAGCATTGCAATAAAGTATTGTAATAAAAGTTGGGGACGAGATCTAGCTAACACATTTTAATCTGTTTTTGGAGCTCGGTGTAGGTTTAATGTTAAAAATAGCAACTGTGGACAACGTTAATGGGGAATTTTGATTTTTTATATCCGAAACGGTAATTGTTAATGATAAAGTAACGACAAAATGTGATATACTCGGCTGTCCTAGAGTTTCTGATATTTAACAGGATAAAAATACTGTAATTAGTTACTTTTATCAAGCAATAATATCCAGACGACTTCCACAATACGTTAGCATATTCAAGAATTTATTTTCCATTCTATTAGATGACGGTGTGGATAGATAAACCGACGCAAAGAGAAATTATAAATAATAATCGAGACGATACAATATTCGTAGAATTTTCTGAAATTCTCGAACAGTTGAAATTTGCTGTACTTCTAAGTTCTAATAAATAAAGGACATTTTAAAATGTCTTTAAATATTCCGTATGTGCTTTAAAGTGACAATAAGTTTAGCAACAAATTGCTGTACATTTTGTCTGAAGCTATACGAACAGAATAAGATATCATGTAATTATTTAAATGCTGTTACTTTAGTTCAGCTTTCTAGAAATGTGATTTTTACAAAATTATCAGCGACTACTATCAGGCAACGCATCTTATACACAATACAAGGACGCAGCAATGAGTCACGAAAAAAAATTCAGGCGATAAGAGCGTAGTTCGAACAAAGTTTCCGTAAACATTTGTCAATTATTAGTTATCCGGTCCAGTCACATCGATAAGCTAAATCAACGAGCATAGTGCACTGTACTTTACCGATTTTACTTGGAAAACTTCTTATCTTTTGTGGTATAATCCCAAATACGTAGATCCGAGAACACATAAAGAAACCACATCTGCAGAGAGTACAAAAGATTTTATACATTCTTTTATTTGAAATATTTTTATCATTCAATGATACACATAAAACGTATAACAGTGTAGAGGTTAGGAACATTTAGGTCATTCATACTTTCTTTGATAGATTTTTATCTGTTCTTGTTTGTTGCAATTAACCAAGAACATGTCCACATAAAAATTCGCAGTCTACAATAATGTGAAAATTGTACGAGTAAGAAACACGCGTTTAATTACTGCTAACAAGGTAGATAGTAAATTTTGAAATATTTTAAAGCATAGACCTGCCACGAAGTATTTGTATTGCAATCATGTAAATGAGTTTAATAATTATTTGAGTACAAGAAGTAGTGGTAGAAATGCGAATACTCAACAGATTTCTTGAAACGATACTGAGCGGTTGCACGGAAACAGAAACTTGTGTTTCAGTGGAAAATTATGTCATAAAATTGAAAATGACGTCCGCATTGCATGATAGCTACAAGAGTTTCTCATATTTTATTCCGAGCGTGTTATGCAAGTAAGCGGGTCCAGCTGTATTATACGTGGTGTCCCGAGGTGTAACGATCAAACTTTGCAAAAGTCCATGAATGCTTTAATAACAAAAACTGTGAAAGTTAAAGCTGTATAATAATTATGTAAACATTTCGTCCTGTTTTATCACTACTAAATTGAGTTTGTTGTGCTATTGAATTCATGATGCATCGAATTTCAACCGAAAACTGTATGCGTGTGTGTAAATACAAAATAATATTCCATGTAATAAACGTTACCTCGAATTAAGTGAACTCTAAAATTTTGTACACATTTTTTCAGACACTTCTAAGACTAAATAAACCAAATGTTCTAAAGAAGTCAAAAATTACAGTAGTATAAAAGTTGGAAGATTTGATCGGGTCACGAGAGATCCCAGTAGGAAGACTTTCCGTGACGTGGCAAAGTTTGATCGCTAAACCTCGGGGCAGCCTGTACAAATAAAAATGTATTTAACACAAGTAGTTTCTTTAATAAAACAAAATGGAGCACTTTGCACAGCAGTAGCTAAAGGGTTGGAGAAGATTTCTCCACCACAGTGGCAGTTTAATTTTTTGAAACGCTTCTTTCACGTATTATCAGAGGAACAAAAAGTTCTGGTAACGCGTGTCGCGATACCGTGGGCGACTGGAAAAACTGTCTTAAAAAATTGTGCAAATGGCGGTACCGTTAGGCCGCGTGTCGCAATCGAGCTCGCGAATCCGTCGGTGTCACTCGGGCTCTCTGCGCCCGTTGAAATCGACTCGCGGCAAAACAACTTGATCCGCAAGTTGACCGATGATAACAACGATCTTACAAATTGTCTCAATTGGCGCAGAAATTCTGTGCAAATGAAACTCCTGGTAGTATACCCGAGCTTGCTCCGTGCCCGCGGTCCCCTTTTTTACGATCGCATTCGTTTAATATGAACCCGTGGATTCGCCCCGAGGATTCCCGTGGAATCGATCGGGGGAACAGATGAAAGAAAAATCGGTTTGAATAAGAATCGCGCGCACCGAGAGGCCCCTGCGATCCTCCGCGTGCTAGAGTTAAGCAACGCTGTCGGCTATTTATTTCATTCTAACCGTCCGGTTTATGCGTTTCTCAATTAAACGATAAACAGAGATATCGTCGGGCCTCGGGATACGAATTGCCGAACGTCCGGAACTCCGTGTTTCTCGATTAATCCTCGGACGCGGCGCGCATCCTTCCCGCCTTTTTCAGCGGCAGCCATTCGTAATGGCAAATTGTCGCGAAACCAGTGCGCGTAACAGTTTAATCATTTCTCGTGATAGCAGACGATACGGTCGCGATAAACCGGCCTTCCGCGATCCCCGGGACTTCGCTGGCATTCGCTACCCGCGAAATCTATCGAATTGTGTCTGCGGATTCGACGTCGTCGGTCGGGTTCACGGAATTGAAACTACAGCGCCGATTGTGCGAACCGGCGATGAAGAGATCTCGAAAAGTCTTCGAGGTCTCTCTCCTCAAGGTCAATGATATAGTAGGTCGTTGAATTCGTCTTAACGTTAGCGTTCGTACGAAATGCATTCTAACATTTAAACAATCAAGATAGAAGTTCGGCGATGTTTAAATACATCGACTTTTTCATCAACTTTTTTTGTTCGAAACATTTTTTCCTCAGATTATATCGGAATCTATTAAAAATCGTAATAATGGAGAGCTTTCACCGAAGAGCTGGATATCAAATAATTTATTATTTCAATACTAAGTCTGTAAGAAATAATAAGAAATTTTTTAACAAGTAAATGTATATTTTAAGAAATTGTTTAACGATACCAGAAAGAGCACCGGTTATTATTCAATAGTACAACAAAACCGTCAATGAAGTTCAATAATCGTAAAAAAAACTTACAGAATGATCGATCGTGTTCAAATATTAATAACTATACTAATTCGGACGATAACAAAATGAAATCTGCGCGAAAGTGCTCTGTATATCTACTCGAAAAGCTTTTACACAATTTCCTTGAAACACTTGGAAATCGCTAATGAATGAACGTTGTTCCAGAGACTGTTTAAGAACGCACAAAGCGTGCTATAAAATCTCTTGACTTTCGACGAAGTAGAGTACTTCGCGGGTGTACAAATAAAAGGAACAATACCGAAACCTATTATTATTCAGACCTTTAACTACGTCGGACAGAAAAAATTGTACGACGTACGCAAAATTCTGAGATCGACTTTCCTTCGACTTTGTATACGACGGTTAAAAAGTAAATTACGTTAAGAAATAGACTTGCCAAAAAATGTGGAATTGTTTCGATAAAATCGTCAGTAGTAGCTTTTGCTCGAGAGGTTGAACAGTTTTACAAAATGGCTTCGTACGCGTACGATTTCCAGTGTCCCATAAATTATCTCTCGAGTCACGGTGTCGTAAAATAGAAGGAGCTTGGTCGCGCCTATTAAAATGTGTAATCATTTTTAGCAGCTTCGGTCTTTAACTTGAGGAAGCTATTTCATATAATTCTCGACTATGGAAAATTAACAAATTAAATTGACGAATGTAAATCTGTCCGATTATGTGCAACATGTTTTTGACGTATTTCGACAGAACTGCCATTTGATTTTTGGCGATTTTATAGGCTCAGGTATCCATTTGTTTAAATAATCGTAGTATTTTTTCCCGTGACACCTACAACAACAAAAAGCCTTTAATTATGCCCTACGTAATATATCTATTATTTATTTTTCTTGTAGAACCTACCCTTGTTTTGCAAAACAATAAATCCTGATGAATATTCCTAGGTGCATGAAACACATTATTGCGGTTTTGTTTGTTTATTACGTTAATGTAGACGCAAATCGGTTATGAGCTTCGTCTCGAGTTTTATAGAGTGTAATAACGTTATCACATATACCGATCCATTCGCGTTATACTGAAATAATATAAGGAATTATAAAGACGATAACAATCGTAGAGAAACGTGTAAAGGGAACTAATTACAGAAAATAGATTAGCTGAATGATTACAAGTTGTATAATCATCTCACTGTTAGTGTTTATCGTAAAAATCGTTTTTATTTAAGAAAATACGTTTATCTAAGAAAATAAATGACCTTCCTAAGACCATAGCGTGTTCACCAGTTTCATTTATTTTTATTATTTGCTCACTCTCATCGAGGCCGGACCGACAGTTTGTTTCCTTTTCTCTATATTACACGAAAACAAAGTGATTAAAAAATGTCCCGTTGAAATCTGAGGGAGAGCCCAAATCGACAAGTTCACCAAAGATTAAGTGCTCTCGATGATACTTCGTCCTCATAGAAACTACAAACGTCGTTAAATTTATGGAGCTCTAGTGTTTCACACGTCAGCAAACGAAGAAACTATACAACCTATATGTATTTTGAGCATTAGCATATCTTCCACGATACACCATACATATTTTCTATTAATTTCCATACATGCACTTTCTAACATGACGATCTTATCATTCGAATCCTGAAGTAACACCGTTTAGAAATCTAGTTATACATATTCCGCACGAAACTGTTTTTCATGCTCCACCGTGATAATTTTTATAAATCCTTTCGATTCTTGAGACTTTTTAATCGATTCCCGCACAGAAATCTGCTCGGCGGCGTGACAAAGTCCGTTTTCTCGGAAGGTGACAACTGAAAGTCACGTGAAATGTTCAAAACGTTTACAATTTCTCATTAGCGGGACATGCATTATGCATTTTATTCTAATTAGAAAACTGAAAATTAATAAAAGATATCGTTACTGATTTAAATCATTCTATGAATAATGAATAAGAATGTCCGCTGAATGTTACACATTTCCTTCGCTGCGAATATTATTCGAAAGGATTGCACGAAGTGTAATTGAATTTAACACGCAGGGTGCAAAAAAAAAAAATAGTACTTGACAGAACTAGTTTAATGACTAGAGGATTTTATGCATTTATGACGGGAATGAGTACTTTGAAACAGTGTGAAAACAATAGAAGAACTCAAAAATACTGTTACGTTATTTTCAACCTATTTGCGAACATATTTATTAAGAAGGAAATAAATTTCGTTTTTGTAGAACATTTTTATTTTGCATGATAACGATAATTCAGTTATTCGGCCGCAATGCTACAGCCGGCATATTAATAATTAAATGATACACCCTAAAAATAATCGCTCTCGCGAGATTGTTGTAGAATTTAATGTTCAACGATAAACTATAGACGGAAAGAATCTGTCCGCATGCCAGCGATTTCTCGCGCGTCGTGTCCACGCTTAAGTATAATGAGACGTTTGCATAAATATTGAACCGATCTTCGAGAATTCTCGAGAGTCACAAAAGCTCTTATTCCCGGGCCGTGTTTTATTATGCCATAAATTAAGGGAATTATAAAATTTCAATTCAAACCACGCCAAGCACCGCTTCACCGATTGAGGAATCGTTAATATTTTTTCACGTTGAAAGGCCTCGTCGATGTGTTTACACTGAATTTTCTACTTTTTTAGAACGTGCTCGAGACAGCGTGACAAATAAGCGAGAGAGAAAGGCGCGCCAACCACGTTTTTCTCTGAAAATGATCACGCTGCGTTATGCCTACGCGTGCGTGGTTCATATAATAATCGTTATATTAGGTGCGTGGAAAAATAATTACGTTTTTTGTCGGTTGAAACCGCAGCGATTTTCCTGACGCGTTGTATCTTGTGTTTCCATACTCGATGACTAGACTGCGGATCTTCAGGCAAAATAAACAATGTTTCGCATTGATTGTGGAAAGCAGGAATATACAAACATTGATTTGATCCCTTAACGATTTTGTTACGTTAAAAACAACATTACAGCATTCGTAAACCGAACCAATTTCTTCACGAATGCATAAAGATCCGCAAAAATGAGTAGATGAAATTCAAGACAGTCAAAATATTCCAACAATTTACAAATATTGATGTCGCATGGACTCTGTCGAAAAAGTTTGTACATATTCATTTTACATCCTAGTAAATCTATATAAATAAAAATGTAAATGTTCGTTTGTTCAAAATCTTAAGTCTGCGAAAGTTCTTCGCCGATTGCTTTGACATTTTGACACAACGTTGTATTCGAATACGCGCGTGTTTTTTCATATACTTGACCTATTACGTATTATACTAGATGTGACGGGTAAAAACACGCTTTTTTTGGAAAACAGTACGGCTAGTATATACAATAAATGTACAAAACAAAATTGTTTAAAAATACTGCACACTTACTGCTCCAGAAAATACGCATACACATCTTGTTAAACAATTTCTTGACCTCGTTGTACGGGAGCCTGCGGTCGTATTCAGATGATTAAGAAAAGAAATAAATATGCAGATATTTTGCAATTTTTATTTTACATGAAAGATCAAAATCCTTAGACTAATGATAAAAATTGGGATAAGTGTCGAGGATCTATCATTAGTGGCCCGTGAAGAGTATATCGGACAGAATATACAGTGAGCCACGAAAGTGTTCGAGGCCCTTTAAATTAGAATAACTTCTTCAGAATTGGACCAAACGACCTGACTTTTTATAATCAATTAGAAGCATTGGTTTACGAAATGATATGCAAAAAAGACTTTCCAAAAATTATAATTGTCAAGATTACAAGGAAAATTTCATCGAAATCGGTTGACAGAGGAAAAAACGACACGCATCGAAAGATTGTTATCAAAAAACTCGATTACATTAAACAATAAATTAAAAATATTACACCTAATTTTTATTTTGTGTATTCTGATAGTTTCTGAATTTTTCAATAATTTCGTTACTGCATTTTAAACTTGTAGGTTGGCTGCGAAGCTCCGCTTTTGCTAAAATTATTGGAGCCATCGTTCTTCACTGCTTCCAGCATAACTCGTTCTTTTCATCTTACTTTTACAATGGGTTTGATATTTAATTGAAATAAAACAATTGATTTCGATCAGCGGATGAAATTCGAAAAATAGTTATAATTCGTAATAATTAGGTTAACCTAAAAATATTGAAAGATGTGTCAAAACAAATGATAGAAGTCATGAAACATTGATTTCGATTGAAGGCTATACTATTATTATGGGGCAGAGGGAGTATTTTATATTTTCATTATGGAGTCAAATAAAAAAGTTTTAAAAAATGCCTTTTCTATTTTTGCATGTAACCTTGTAAATGATAATTTTTGAAAAATCTTTCATATCATTGCATAAACAAATGCTTCCAATTGATTATAAAAAATCGGGTCGTTTGTTATAATTCTAAAAAAGTTATTCTGTTTTGAAGGGCGTTCGAATATTTTCGTGGCTCACTGTTACATATCGAGCAGAACTAATTTCGCTGTCGGTGTTTGATTCCGAGAGTTGTGTAGAGTTTTTCTTTTTTTTTTGTTGAGATGCAGAAAAGTGTACGCGGTCGAACCGTCTACGCTCTAATCGTCTCTTATAGTTCGCGGAACAAACGGTAGACGCGTAACGATGCCGAGCGACGCGTATATTAGGATCTATTAATATGCAGTCAAGTCGGATGTTAGACGGTGCTTAGTCGCTTGTCACACATATTACGGGGACCAACACACCCCCTTAGTGCGTTGTCAACACCGGCGAACTCGGCACAACTTCTCTCTATTCGTCTGTCGGCGACTTGTCGCCGACACAGCAAAACTGTATTACAGTAGAATGTACTATAACCCGCCCTAATTGGGAGACGGACGGACGGCCGGAATAAATTGTGAGTCAACGGATAGACGAGATTCAGGAAGAAATTATCAAGCGTTTTCGAAAAGCGAAATGGGAGCTCAACATGAAAGCTTAACAGGAAATAATGGAGATGAACAATTATCTTCTGTTTCCTTTTTTAACAAAATTCTGTTTAAACCTGTCTCGTTTAACTCTAAATAACAATTTCATCGAATTTACGACTATATGCTACAAACATCAATGACATTTCTTAATATCGATGAGCAGTTTAATTGAGCAAAATATTTGTTCCTGAATTTCCAGAATTTTTCATTGATATACCACAGAGTCTTCTATTGAAAAGTGTTATTTTAAATTATAAATAAACGCTGTTTCTTAGAATTAACCCTTAGCACTGTGACTCGGTCACTACTAAAAATTGCTGTGCCATTATTCAAAATATTTTGTTTACACTCTCTCTATTAAGTTAATCAATTACTGAACATTTAAGTATTATAATATATTTCATAATATAATAGTAACATAATTCATAAATTGGTATTATCAATTTAATATCCATAAAATGAAAAGAATCGTATAGGATAGAATTATTTTAGGTCGGAAGGATTGTTTTTCGAGTTAAAGTAGCTCCGAGTGCACAGGATTAATCTTCACAATAAAAAATGTAACAAGTTTGAAACCAAAGTAAGATAGATAGTAGTGCAATTGATATATGAAATTTTCTGCGACGTTCAATGATTTATAAGTTTCAATATTTTTATATCTCAAGTGTAAATGAATTTAGGGGGAAGAATAGAGATGTCTATATTTGCCAACGAAGACGTGGAATATATTTGTGCATTGATAACAAAATCGAGTGAACCGAATGCGACACAGTGAAGCATTCAACTAATTTTTAAAACATAGTTGAATTATTTAGTTCTCACTAAAATTATTAAGAAACGAAACAAACGTGTATGCAGCTCCTGGACCTTGAAATGAAAGCAGACAATGTTTAGTTTGCATAAAAATCCGCAGTCTAATTAAACGAATAATTGATTAACTGTGTAGATAGATTGAAATGAAAGCAGGCAATGCTTGTTTTGCATACAAATACGTAGTCTAATTAAGGAAATAATTAACGAACAGTATTGGGTAGATTGAAAGACCGTGATGTAAACGCGCGAAATCTGTAATCGATGCAAGACGCTGGACGATACACACGCGACTTGAGCTCGCGCAACTTGCGGCGATTCGCGGAATAATCGCTAGAAAGTAGCATCCCCGTTGCTGGATTTGCTATCGATTGCATAGTCGTCGATAAGCATCAGTCTACTTTTCAAATCGGCTCGGAGTAATAATATACTCGGCGTATCAGCACGCAGCACGGACTAATCTAATTTGTAAATCGACTGTTAGCAGTTTAGTCTCCAAATTGACTTACAGTTATAACCTAATTTGCATGTCTACCGATAACAGTAACTTTATTTACATATTGACTCGTCGTGGCGGCAAAACCAAACCGAGCGATATTGAAGGTTCGTTGCAGACACGTTGAGTCAGCGGAAGAGAGACGCGGTCGAACATGATCTCGCCGGGATCCGTAGATCGTAATCGAACTATTTCGGAATGCCTCGAGATCTTAGGCGAACAAAAGGATTTTCGTGTGGCTTTTCTTCGGGGAGGATTATTTACGACGTCGCGTCGCGTCGTCGGTCATGCAGGAATTCCGCACAATTCAGAACGGTGCGTCTCGCGCAAACTTCGGGAGCGATCGGGCTTATCGGAGCAATACACCGGCGGACAAAAGAATCTTTCCAGTTGGAAACTTTTCGTATGAGTATTAATCATTTTAGCAATAATTATAGGTTTAACAACATCAAAACTTCGTCTGTTTTCAAGATCTTATGCAAACTTCGTCTGTTTCAAATATCTTATGCAAAGTAAAAATGTTCTGCATCGATTACAAGATGCAGGAGCCAGATAGACACTGCATTCTTAGTTAAATAATTTTAATCAGTTGAAAATATTGATACTTCACAATTATTAACATTTTTCTATTTTAAATTGCATCTACTCGTTTTAATCAATGATTCGTCATTTAATTAAGTTGATGTTTCTGAAAAGTTATGCTGACATCTTCCCCCTCACCATAATGGAGGATAATATAGCCACCAGAGGCCAGATGATGCGTATGATAAATAAAAAATGATTTTTATTTCATACACTAGCACCAGTAGACGGTTCATCAGAGAGGGGGTAAACTGTATTCCCCTCGATTTCCTCGATCGGGCGACACTGCTAGCGATTCCCACTGTGCTAGTACCGGATTAGTCACGTGACATTGTGCGGAACGCGTCACATGGCCGGGCGGAAGCGTGGGGGAGTGGCGTCGTAGAAGGGGAAGGTATAATGGGGAGACAAGTCTTCATCTGGCGACTCTTGTTTATCATTGGACTGCGGATCTTTATGAATTTATGAAGAATTTAGTTGGGTGAAATATATTGTAAAACAGTAACTGTGAAAAATTCAAGAATATTGTAATGTTGTTTTTAACGTAACAAAATCATTAAGGGGTATAATCACTTTTTATTTTATTTGTGCTTCCCACAATCAATGCAGAATGTTTTTATTTTGCAAAAGGATCCGCAGTCTATTTATCATTTATTATTGATGTACATATGTATGTATATGGGAGGGACAAAATATTTTTAGCAATACAGAATTATACAATTCGGTTTCGTATAGCGAGTTATTATTGTCAGCTTTCCGAGTTTACCCGAGCTTACCCGAACAGCGTTTCAGCTTGAAGCGTGACGGATCAGACTCATTCACTGCCCAGAAATCGAAAAGAATTTGTTCCGTTTCTACTGTGAACGTCGAAACGTAACCAAAAAATGATTTCGGCGTCGCGCAGGAATTCTGAACGTCCGAAGACGTTGCGACTCGCGCGAACTTCGGGAGGGTTCGGGCTTATCGGGCCTGCGAAATAAACTGTGGCAAAAAAAGCCGAGGAGAGGATCGGCCGGAGAAAACCGCCCTCGCGAGAAATAATTGTCGAGCGAAACTGTGCGACACACAGACACGCTGTGGCTCACGGAAACCAGTTCCGAACCGTCGTAAATTAATTGCTCGGATGCCTGGTGTGTTTTTCATCCGTTCGCGAAACGCTCTCGCACACCGGTCCGGCCTGGACCGCCGCGCCGACATTTTCGTATTGTGTCTTCTCCTTCGCCGTTGCGTTACGTTGATTCGGCGCCGATGCTCTGCTATTTCGGAGCCGCAATAGGCATTCGCGAGAAATATGCAAATGCAGTGTGCGAAACAACGCGCCGCCGCCGGCCCGAGCTCTCTCGCAAATCAACAACCGGCCCGGGGATCATCGTCATGCTTTTGGTCGATGATCCCAGGTGGCTATTGATAGACCGATTTATCGTGTCACACGCACGCATACGATCCTCCTGCATGCACCGATACTGTTATACATATAGGAGGTAATACACGTCTCTCCGAGCCGAGAAAAATATCGAAATTTTCGACCTGACGCTAGAGTTTCAGTACGATCACGATCTATAGTGCTCCGGGCGGCCGATCTAGCAATTCATTTGGTGAAAAATGACTTGTCTCATATCGGCATTTAACACTAAACTTACCACTGCCGGTCAAATGACCGGACTTACATTTTTAATAGTATAATTATTTGAAATTATGACGTTGCTTGCATGGAAAATGATTCGATAAATTTCTTTATCCAAGCACATGTTGCAATAAAGCCTGCAGTAGAATCTTGTCGTTTTTATCAGCCAAAACATTTTAATCGCTTTTTCAGTGCTCGTTAGTTTTAGTAATGCATCTATTCATTACTATCGAAACGTTTAGCAATGCCGAATATGTCGATATTAATGAAATTTAAAACTGAACATTTTGTAAATATGATTTCCGATCGAAGAAATTACTAATTTTCTTTTGCAAACTCTGCTGAACCTGTTTGATATTTCTAAAAAGAATTTGTTTATAAATGGAGAGCATTCTTTTACCTTGAAAATGCATACCTCAGATTTAGAATTATAGTTCGTCATTTATTAAATAAGTAATTCTTAATGGGCCAATGACAAAGTTGTCCAAGTTATTTCCCTTCGACATGGAATATCTTTCGAGTTCCAAATAGTTCCGCATTTTTTCGAACTGGAATATTTTCAGTATACTTATGCTTGTGTGACGCCGCAAGAATCATTTCCGCGTTCGTCATTCTTCAGGAATTATTACCGTTCAAAGTGTCACAGATACTTCAGTGAATATTGACGTTTTTTATATTGACGTACATATTATACTACGATTATAAAAATGATTATAAAAACGATGAAATTAATAAGATCTGTTAAAAATTGTACGAGCATTTTGTTTTTTTAATCAACATTTTATGACTACCATTATAGATTATTGTTTATATCAATTTTATTAAGAGTCACAAAATCTAAAATTCCAACTTTTTGTTTTGTTAATTATACTCCTTTGATTTTATGGGATTTCGGGGGTGGGGAGCTGTCAACACATTGTAAGTAAATTGATTAAGTAAATAATATGTATGTACCATGATTATTCATAGCTACTGTATGTCTATACGTGTTTATTTCGTTGCTTAACACATTCGCTACAATCATTTGTTTCGTCGTTCACCTTCGTTATTAAAATGTTTTTCTTTTTAAATAGAACGTAAGTACCTACTTTATCAAATATGAAAATAATTTAAACTAATTTCATGTAAAGTAGAGTTTGCCTAGTTTCATGTAAATTGCGATATAATGGACGTCACGATCGCGTGACCGTAGCAGTGAACGTGTTCAATATTAATAACAATAGAATGGAATTTTATTCCGACTTATAACACAAGAGAAATTTTTGCACTTGCAAGAGAAAGAGTTTGTTAAAAATATGAACGACCATTGAAATTCACAAAAAGAATTTTTATAGCACTTTGGTTAAACGAATATAGTAGATTGAGACTTACAGTGAGCCACGAAAGTATTCGAACGCCCTTCAAAACAGAATAACATCTTTATAATTGTACCAAACGACCTGATCTTTTGTAAACAATTAGAAGCATTGGTTCATGAAATGATATGCAAAAGAGCTTTTACAAAAATTATAATGTACAAGGTTACATGCAAAAATAAAAAAGGCATTTTTTAAAACTTTTTTTTATTAAGGTTCCAAATAAAGTTTCAAAAAATGCCTTTTTTATTGGTGCATGTAACCTATAATTTAATAGATTATAATTTTTCGAAAATCTTGTTTGTTTCATAAACCAATGCTTCTAATTGATTATAAAAAGATGATAAAAAGGTCGTTTGGTACAATTATAAAGATGTTATCCTGTTTTGAAGAGCGTTCGAATGCTTTCGTGGTTCACTGTATATTAGTTTAAATAAAAATGAGCCACGCGAATATTTTATTAATCGTCAGTGTTATGTAGTCACTTTTGTTACAGAAATATAATATTATTGGGTCACGTGTTTCTCATGATTAGCATGCTCAAATTATTCATAGTTATTCATCACAGCGAAGACAATCAACTGCGTTAATTCTAACAAACTAAAATAAACTCCAATATAATTATCTATGCTAATGTTTCTAATATCATATCGAGAATATTTTACAGTAGTATATTCACATTTTCCGAGTTGCGACACGCTCTAAGTTGTCTAGAAATGTACAGTGGCCCACGAAAGTATTCTTGTCTATTGTTAAACAATAAAAAACATTGGGTTATTAAATGACCTGAAAATTTCGAACAAAACTGAAATCGATAGAAACTATGTATATGAATAAAAGGCACTTTTCAAAACAGTTTTGAGCACGTGTGATAATTTGAAATACGTGTCATGTGGAGCTGTGTTAGTCAACGCTAAACCTACCGATCATCAAAAGTGACTAATGCGTATGGTATTATAAAAGTTACAAGATTAAATTTATTTATATTTTGTGCGATTTTTACTTCACCTAATATTAATATATATATATATATATATATATATATATATATATATATATATATATATATATGTATACTGGAGTCAAAAATAATGTTGGCACGTATTATCTTTATATTAGAAGAAGGATATATTTAGCGACGAGTCAAATTTTGAACTTCGATGTTGTAATAAAAGAAAATATGTATGGAAAAATAAATTGTTCGAAAGTATGCCTAGAAGACTTGAGCAGAGGTCATAAGAAGTAAAGGATATCAAACTTCATATTAATTATGTCGTTTTATTGTTAAGAATACACTCAATTACGAATTTTCGATGCTATCAACATACTTTCCGCAATCGATAAAAAAGTTATTTAATTTATTCTGTCATTATTATAAACTTTATGTCATCTTTGGTGCTCCACACACTATAGTTTGTGGTATACAGGGTGTGGCCGGACAACGTGTAGAAATGAGTCGAAGAAAAGGAATAACATTTTTTCGTTTGACGTTTCGTTTTCGACAAAATCGAGTTTGAAAATGCAGCGAATACACGTGCTATTCCATGGGAATCGTCTGACGCGTCTGACCATGATCAACCAATTCTACTTTGTGCATATACTAAAACACCGGAACATGGCGGAACTTTAAGCTCGATTTTCTCGAAAACGAAGCGTCAAACATAAAAATGTTATTCCTTTTTCTCGACTTTACGATACTGAAGCCTTATTCTTCAAGACCTTTATATAAAATTTTGGACAGACGCATCCTGTCATTTGTATAAACTAATGTAGAATAGTCAGTGATAGCGCGTACACGAATTCGTTCTACCATTCTCTAACTGGTTGCCGGAGCAGCGAACGTTTCTCTCATCGTAGGTAGCGATCATTGACCTCGGATGCGAGCAGAGCCTCCGCATTCGATTCTCCGAAACTGAAAGTTCCTTTGCTAAAAAAGCTGCACCGTTTCATATCTGGATCATTGATTTTATCCGTCGGCGATATGATCTCTTTTGATATTAAAATCGTCAACGGCTCTTTCTACAAACTTTCTTACAAACTCTTTCTACAACTGTATAATTATACAGTTTCCCCTTTTTATCGTCCGCGTTATAGAACGGGTTTCGAGGATCATAACAGAATACCGAATGTCGTCCGATATAAATTCAACCGTTCCCGTATCTGACGATCTCATTTTCGTAATACGCCCGTCTCGTTGAGCTTTATTTAACAAACTTTACTTTGATTATACTACGAGGAGTACACGGTAACCGCCTAGTGGGGACCGTCAGTAGTTGCCCGTTGAATTACCTTGCCTCATCAAATTCTTATCGAATTCATCGGGGAAACAGAATTACCGACAGAAATCGACATCATCGGCTTCTCGAGGCATCGAGGATCCAGCTCGTATATTTCGTGTAACGCTGTCTCGTAAACGTGATTTTTCCTCGAAAATATGACACCGTTAATATATTCTTATCTCGACCGGCAGATTTATCGGACACGATCAAACGCGGTCGGAATGTTTTACGATCGGCCTTGAAGGAATTATAACGCCGATTGTAGCACGGACTCTCATAATTGTCCAGTGCAACCACCTGTTACTTGCGGATATCGTAGATATGCGAAATCAATTTACGGCCGATGAAATTACGCGCGACGCCGCGGCTCGTTTCATTGATACGCCACGTCGATTTCGTTATAAAAACATCGCCGGCAACCAGTTAGCCTGTCCGCTCGTGTTGCTGCCGCGGAAATTATGGATTTGCTGGAGACTAATCTGTTCTTTTGTGTCGGCGCGACGGAATTATGATGCAAAAATCAACCGAGAAGAAATTTTATTGGGAGCCTCGCTCGAGAAAGCTCTTATTGTTCTATTTCGCTGCGAAACCCTGTCCTCGATCTTCAGATTTCTGCTGTGTGGAAACTGCCACTTCGAAGCGTTCACAAGAGTTGTGTCCCACTCTACCGTTCCCCCATGCTTCCGCCATGACGCGTGTCACGTGATTAATCCGGTAATGAGGGAGGGGGTAACCTTTTCCCCTCGATCCCAAGTATAAGCAGTAGGAATCAAACAGGAATTTGTTTCTCTTTTTAGTAGGTCTGTTAAGTGTGCTAAGAAAATCTTGACATACTTAAATTACACTCACTCATTTTTGCTATGATGCACAAAATCCCTAACCCTTTATAGTTTAATGCCCACGTGTCCACCTACAATGTAGTTTTGAAATTTCGTGTACGTTCATGTGTGACAATTATAAATTATTTACATCTGAGGGATAATAATATGTGCTAAAACATCTATATGTTGAGCAATGTTCTCTGGAAAATCTTGAGCATCCACACACGGGTTAAAACACCTAAACTGACAAATTTTATACTGAATTAAATCTAACAATTGCAGTTTCCAGTGATAACCAGACTGGGGAACTGTGTGCAGAATAAAAATTCTTTCGAAAAGGATCCATATCCGGATCGAAACGTTAAGAATAATTAAAAAATTTGCAAAATTGCTTGTTCGTTAAAATTGGATCGAACCTATGCGCCGAAAACATTAATGAAAAGAATAAAAATTGTTGTGGACCGATTGCAAGAAAAAGAGCTGCGTAGACATTTACTTCTTCTATGTAATAATTTTAATAAATTCTTATTATAAATAGTAGTGACAAGTAGAAACACTATAAACAGAGTATTTTCCAGACCGGCTGATATGTTCATTGGCTTCAATTTCGCCGACACAATTTTGTCGTAAATGCACGAAATCCGCAGCTTGGTAATAACAAATGATTCTCGAGAGTGTCCCATCGTTCGTAGAATCATTTTTGCGTGTCCCATTTATCTGTAACAATGCCGTAACCCAAAGCCCACCTAGTCGAAAATAGAATTGGTGGTTTTTAAATCACAATGATTTACAATATCTGCCGAAACATTCGGTATCGCGGTAACTTATTTTTAAACTAAAAGAATCCAAGTCTCCGAAAAACACAAGGGACTCGACAACCGCGACTCGTTTTTCAATTCCGTTATACCGCGGTACTCTATTTCGAATCCGGAACGAGGGTTTTGGATTTACGCGTCCGTTCGAGCATCAATCTACTCTTTTCTCCGTTGTTTTCTTTCTTTTGGCATTTCCATCGTTTATGCTTACAATAGCATTTTCGCCGGTAAACGACGGCGATAATGACACCGAAAATATTCGCTCGCGACGGAGGTCAAAAAACCGGTAAGTCGGCTTGGTCGACTATATAAAAAACAAAAAACAGCTATGCATTTCCCAGATTCCTGTCTCTCTGCTCATTCATTCTCTTGTTTCTATCCAGGCTTATCTCTCTGCTCGGCTACTCGTCTATTTCTTATGCAGTTCTACCGATTTTATGAATTTTCGATAAATACCGGTTTAGGCGAACTCATGCATGTCAGGACTTCGAGCGTCTTTCTCTTCTGCATATGACATTGTCGTAAAAGTTCAGACGATTTCTTCTTTAGACGCAGAGTAGGGCAATAATTAACTAATATTTAATTAAAAAAAAAACTTCTTTTAGACATTAGTGACCATAAATAGAAGCGTGGAGCGCCCACGAAGATTACGTCAATATAGTTTAGCGCTGCCCGCTTTTATTTATAGTGACTCATGTCTAAAAAAATTATTTTCTCCTTTTTAGTGCATTTTAATATAAGCGTGACTTTTAAAAAGTTTTTTTTATATACTTTTGTATTTTCTACTTTTTAATCCTTTTCAAATGGAACGCAAAATATATATAGTAATATTGGTATGAAATATAGTAAGATATAGAAACGCAAGATATGGAAACACGCGAGATAGAATGAGGGGATGACTCCGAGAGACGACGTCTCTGGATGGAGTCCGAAATTGTCCGAAATGGAACTGAACGAACGGAACACCACACTGACCGAACTCCTTCGGTGCGAAATGGGTCAGTGAAGGGGGGATGAGTCGGAGTGGGAACGCGTAGTGGAGTAGGCAGCGCTG
This sequence comes from Lasioglossum oenotherae, assembly GCA_028455765.1. Classification (NCBI taxonomy): domain Eukaryota; kingdom Metazoa; phylum Arthropoda; class Insecta; order Hymenoptera; family Halictidae; genus Lasioglossum; species Lasioglossum oenotherae. The sequence continues at coordinate 6,446,237 of CM052300.1, read as the reverse complement.
GCGCGCGGAGTGGGGATCGCTGAACGCAATGTCGTGACGGTTAATATTAAAAAATTTTTTTCTCCTAAAAACGCACAGTTTTTCTTTTAACACATTACCGACTGGTGATTATTGCATCATTCTGAAAAATCTATGGTACATGGCTAAACACTTTTTAATAGAACCTACAATAGCAACAGCAATTTTCATTGTGAACTAACAAGTCACCCTCAATAACGTCATCTAATAGTTTAATTTAAGATTGCAATGTAAAAGCAAATTTCTATGCTTTCTGTTGGTACAGCACAATTATTGAAAATTCTATTAATAGGCTTCCGGTAGGTATAGTGTTAATTTGTTTTTTAATATTGCACTGTCATCCAGTTATGAGCTATGTTAAAATTTTCAAGTCTCTAGCTCATCGGGAAGTGGTTTAAAATTCGATTTCAAGATTTGACGCATACAACAACGACAACTCGGCAAGCTAATATAAGCGTGGTAAAAATTATTGCTAAGTAAAAATTAACTTTGCTCATTAATAATTTCGATATGGTCAAAATAGTATATCGACATTGTTAAATACTTTTAATCTTCTTATTATTTTGAATTACACCCACTCATTTTTATCATAAATGCATAAAATCCGCAGTCCAGTAACGTAATTTCCGAAGTGCCCAGGTCTGTTGACTGTATTATTACAGCTTACGAAAAGACTGGTATAAGTTTCAACCTAGTTGACGACAAGAAAATGTTTCAATTAATTCCACCTATTTCGTGACAACGTCCCACTGTGCGTCGACGTGACAACGAGGAAAGAAGATGTCAGATTGGATACGGTTATCTTGCTCTCTGCTTTTTCTCCTCCGCGCGTCGACAAAACGTATATTCACGGAATATATTTTATAATAAAAGAGATCTATTACTCTTAAAACTGTTCGATTTTGCTGAAGAATCTCTGTCAGCTTATAATTAGACTGCGGATCATTATGGAAAATAAAAAATGTTTGCATCGATTGCAAGACACAGGAGCGGAATAACAAATTCATTCTTGTTTTAATTATCTTATCAAGGTGAAACCAGTACACTGGTGGTCTTAAATCTTTTCAATACATCCACTGTTTATAAATTGTGCGTACCCATTTTTGTCATAAATGCATCAAATCCGCAGTCTACTTATAATAATATCAAGTCAAGCTCGTTTAAACATCTCAAAAAAAAAAGATAAAAAGATTTTTACAACGATTTTGACTTAGGGTGGCAATCGTTGTACAGTTTACCCTACTACGGTGACGATAAGTCGTCTTTGTTCCTGGAACACTGTGTATAATCAAGTTCAGGTCGCGCGCGAGGGAAGAGGACGAGTTGGAAAGCCGCGAGGAGAGGATTTACGAAGCGGCCGGTGCTCTTTGACGCCGGCGTGGAATCGTCCCGCGAACAAAAAGAGGGCTGAATATGACCCGTCATAGGGGCTCGCATTAAGCCGCCTTCGATAATTGGCGACCTTCGCCTCTTCCGCGAAGGAATGCCGCGGAAGGTTTTGCGCGAAACCGCCAAAGAACAGGCAACATCCTTACCGGTCCCCCCCCCCCTCTACCCGGCTACTATCGCGCTCTGCCGTGATATAACGACAGACAGATATAAATAATATTAGGGGGTAATTGCTAGAGAGGCCTCTCGTACGGTCTCCGAAGGTGCCGACTTACTGGCCAATGGAATTTCAGGAGGCCGATTGTTTTTTCAGGACCGCCGCGGTGGTATTTATAAACCGAGGAATCGGACATACGCGAGCGAAATCGTTTCACGGCTACGTTCCTCGGTTCTCTCGCTTTTTATTCCTCTGGAAAATGACCCGTTATCAACGGGTTAAGTGCCGTGTCAGTCATATCCGTTCATTCGTAAGAAAAGTGACACAACTCAAAATACATTCCTAAAAAAAAAGTATAATGATAGGGTAATCCTAAGCGAAATTTGAAACTTCTTGTTGTAGTCTTTGGCGACCTACGAACGAATCCGAAAGGATATTCTTCGATATGTTAAACACTGTTGGTTTTACAGACCAGTGTAAAAGAAAGTGTCACCCTTTTTGCTATTAATCATAAGTAGACTGCGGATCTTTACGCAAAATCGAAAATGTTTGCATTGATTGCAACTCACGGGAGAGAAATAAAATTGACTTTCTTCTTTTAATTACCTGATTAAGCTGCAACCAGTAAGCTCATGTCTTTAAATCCTTTTATTATGTCTACTGCTTTAAATTGTGCTTACCAATCTTTGTCGTAAATGCATAAAATCCGCGGTCTAATCACAAGATGAAAATTAGTTTTTAGGTGTTTATAGCGAAAACATCAAAGTATCTACTAAAAATGTTGTCGTGTGACAAAAATGTTTTTTTTCACAATTTGTGTTGCAATTCTTTTGCAATAAAAAATCTAGGTTTCTATTTGAAAAAACAAAGTTGATCTTCAAATAACCTTGACAACGCCACCCGAATAGAAAACTGATACTGCCCCCCTCTTTCTTCCTCGAAATCGTTGGTCACGTGTTTTACACTTTTTTAATATCTTTCGTACTTTTCGAGATATTCGGCTGGAAAGTTTTCAAATGAACATCCTGTATAGTAATAGTAATATGTGTGTACATATAAATTGTGCTGTAGTTTATGATTAATGTACATAACGATTAACCCAGTATCTAAATAACAACAAATTATTTTATATTTCTAAGTTGGTGATATACACAATAAAAGATATTGGTATAATTTCCTTTTTTTTGACTTGTGTCACTTTTTTCGCTATATGTCAATGTTAATTCATACGGTGTTCGGCAAAGTAAATCAAAATTTTGTCAGGAGTACAGTCAAGCTTGACTTATTAATAAACAGTGGACTTTATGCATTGATGACAAAAACGAGTACGTATAATTTAACACAGTAAAATTGTTAGAAGAATTTTGAAATATTGATACATTAAAATTAGTATATATGCTGAAAATCTATACTTAAAAATACTAAAAGAGTATATTGTTTTCAAGCTATTAAACCTATCGAGATGGAAAACAAACTTCTATCTCGTTTCAGTTTGTTACAATTTAATGTTACATAAACATAAAAAATACATATGTAATTATATGCATATACTGTTTATAACATATATATTTGCCGTCTACTTGTTATACATTTATTTAGCGTATATTTAACACCAGTTGAAACCCGCACGTTCCAATCACAATTTCCAAAATGTCGGCTCGAACGACCGAAAGTCGTTCTAAAACCAATACGCCCGAGATCTTTGGTCGCTAGATCATCCGATGTTATGATTTCGTCGAGCGGATTACTAATGCCACCTCGAGTACGGTCAACTGCGAGCATATTTTGCACGCAAGTTTAATGTTACTCGGGAATAGTAATCGCAACAAGACCGCGTGAAACGACACGACAGCCGTGTTAATGACACGAGCTACGATATACACAGTCTCTAATAACGACTCTAATCACCGACTTGCGCAATTGATCAATTTAGTAAATTGATTAATAATCCCACTTCATGAATTTTCATCGATTTTTTGTATTTTTAATTTTATTGAATATTGAAACAGGTAAGAACGAGATCTCGAAATAAATTACGATGTTATGCAGATGTATTTATAACAAATGTTACGCGTGAACTGGATCTGGGAAATCCAGTTTTTACCGTCGCGAGGTATTGACCACAGTTTTCTGTTCATCGAAATTAAGTTGAACGCGCGTATGCTTTATAGAAAGCCTTGGAACGTGCGTCATTGCTTCCGTGACCATCATAAATTATTCAAAATTTTCTCAATGTAGATCGTAGCGCAGGTATGAATTTTAAATAGAGGAAAATTTAGTTTGGCAGAAAATGTTTATCACGACTTACTCGTGCTACTGAAAATAGTCAAATCGGTTAAAAAGTTAACGTACGAACAGTCCGAAAGTATGTATTAAGTGTGCAAATAAGTTTTTTCCCCTTTTTTATTCAAATTCCAGATTTTATTACATGATTTATTACATGAAATGTAATAAAATCTTGTCTGGTGTGTGACTCCCAATCTTTCTGCCAATTCTTCTCGCGTCTGGGTCGGATTTTCGTCGAGCAATTCCTCTAACTCACCGTCATCAAACTTTCTCGGTGCGCCTGAACGATCGTCCTCTTCCAAATAAAAATTGCCGGCTTTAAATCTTTGGTACCACGTTTTGCTTGTTCTGTAAGATACAGCGTTCTCTCCCAGTGCCGCGCGAACCATTTCAGTAGCTTCAACAGCTGATTTCCTAAGCTGGAATGCAGAGAATAAGTAGTGAAGCAGATGATGCTCCTCGCACGCCATATTGTTTGAAATTGTTGCATAGTAGTGGAAACTCTTAAAGCGCTCATCATGACTCTTCTTAAGACTAAATGAACGCTCTTTCGGATGGCACCAAAATCGAGAAGTAATTCGAATTCAGTCCGAAGTTATGATCATAGAAAAATAGAGGAAGGAACTTACTTGCACACCTAATATCTGTAGTTCTTCCCTAGGAAGAACGCCGCATGTCACATAATTTCACTTTCGAGATATTGCCGTTTAAAGTTTTCATCACTAATGCTTTGGCATAGGACATTGGTCGAATTGCATTATTTTCTCGAGCCTTTCGAATTGATTTTCATGACTTTTTTCTGGTAAATACCTAAATCCTATACTATAAAGTTCAATTAACACATTACCTACCGGTGATTATTCCATAATTGTTGAAAGTCTATGGTTCATGGCTAAGGATTTTTTAAAAGAATCTTTCAATAGCAATTTTAATCATAAACGAACAACTCACCCTCAATAACAAAATCCAATCATTTCCATCGGGATTATTGCGTAAAAGATGGTTTTCATGCTTCTATTTCGTGCAGTACAATTATTGAAACCTACCGGTAGGTAAAATGTTAATGTATAAACTCAAATTTTTTAAAATTATAACATGCGGCGTTTTTCCTTAGAACCACAGATATATGCTCCTTAATTCTAGAGATTACATTACAGCTGATCATTATGCAGAATAAGAATTGTCTATCCGAATTGCAGCAAGCTGGAGTGAAATAGAAATGTATTTTCCCTATTAGTCAGTTTAAGAGGTTCACAATAATGTAACAGCATTTTGAAATTCTTCTAATAGTTTTATTCATTTACGTAATGGTTTTATCAATATCGAGTTAAATTGTACGCGATCGTTTTACGAGCGCGCCGGAACAATGCGCTCGTAGGACAGAGATTTATGATGGAGGAGAGTTCACCGAAAGGCCGATTTTTACAAAGAAAGCCACGATACGTTGTAAGAGCAGAATGAACGGTGCTCGCGAGCCTCGGCGGAATATGTAGTTGCTTGGCAATTATCGCGAGAGAAATTGGCGTAATTGCTGCAAAATCATTATAAAATAGCTGTTGCGTGAGAAGTATCCCTAGAGTGACTGTTGCAGAACAATTGCATAGTGAGACTCGCAAAGTAATTATTTTCCAACACCAGCTCTCGCACACGCTCGCGGTTCAGGGATAATATCGCTGTTAAGGGAGCGGGATGGGGGCGGATGATGTGTGCGCGTAGGGGACGGGAGGGGGATAGTGTTCGGGAAGAAACGTTTTGCACAACATGTACGATGATCGCGCGTAGAACTAAAGCAACGCGAAGAAAACCGCCTCGTCGAAACGATCGCAGGCCGTGCCACCAATCATCTTCCTCGAGCAATTCCGTGCACGCGTACGAAGTAGTATTATCTGGCCTAAATCTACCCGCCGCGGCACACGGCCATAGTGTCGCCTGTAAGTGGATACGCCTGGGACGATGGGAGCTCAGACTCTCGGCTCTTCATCCACCATTCTTTTTCGTTGAACGTTGCCCTCCCCCGCAACCGGCCGACCAGATTCATCCTCATAACTTTCATTCAGACCCCCGGCCGAAGGAATTGCGGCTCGGCCAACTCCTTCTCCGCAGACTCCAAACCCCCTTCCCATCTCTCTCTCTCTCTCGCTCGAGGATCGAGGAAATCTGCGGCAGCTTCCTCCGACTTCGACCAGGGAACTCAATGGTGGCGATCAATTCCATTTAACAATTCAATGACGTCGTCGTCGTCCTCTGTGCGCGGAAAACCGTCGCGAATCACTTCCGGTTTTCTCGCACGCAGAGAATCTTTAGCCACGAATCCCTTGCACTCTCGGATCTTTCTATGAAATAGAACGAATCCCTTTGCACTCCGAATTGTTTTTGTTCGCCAACTACTCCCTACTATTTCAAGTGTTTTATTTGAAATTTACTTCAAAGGACAGTTCCCTGATTGCTACTTATTTTACACAATTTTGTTTACTAATTATTAGACTGCGGATCTTCATGCATTTATAGGAAAATTGAGTAGACGAAATTGAGAATTGTAGGAAAATTTTTTTAATTGAAGATGTCATATGATTTCTCATCTATTAAAATTGTTGAGGGAAGAAATAACATTTTGTTTGGTTTCTATTCCTTGCAATCGACACAAACAATGTTTATTTTGCATAAAGATCCGCAGTCTACTAATTATATTATATTTAGCTCTCAAACTTTGTTGTCATTCATCTTTGTGGAACTTATATTTGCTTTTAACCAAAGAATAAATTAAATGAATGAAGGAAGAACCAAATACATATAAAAGCTCGTTTCATCTACAGTTTTCTTTCTCTGATGGCGAGTCACACCCGACAAAGGGAGTGCAAAGGGTTAATGGTTGAATTGCGTTGGAAGAGTTGTCGCTGTTCGACGCGTGGTTAGTAGAATTGTAAAATCCATCGTTTTTTTTTTTTCATTTAAAAGAAGACCCTTTATAAAATCCTTGCAATAAAATGTCACGAAAATCCCATTGAAATAGAATAAGTATTTTCACAAATAATAAATGATAATTGGTAGTTTTTGACCGGTCCTCTTTGAGTCCCGCGACACTTCGTCCCCCTCTAGCGTTTCCGCAAAGTGCCGTCTTAATTTTTGGGAGTGTTAGGCGCCTGGTCAGCCGGTTCCCCGTTCAATCTTGCACGCGAAACTTTTCAGAAGCAGACAGGGAAACCAATTTCGTACAGCGTTCACTGGCATAGGTGAAGGGCAGCAGCCCAATTGGCGCGACGCCAAGTGAGCGTTTCCAACGCGCGAACAGCAACGGGACAACTTGTTTCAGGCATGCGTCCAATGATCAGAGGAGACGTCATAATATCGGTGCGGTTACGATTGCCATAAATAACCATTACCGATCGCCGCCGATGACAGGATAACTCACAACCAGGTTTCGCTCGAGCATCGAAACTGATGATGCTCGAGGAGCTTGCAAAGTGGACGCGTCGCCGTTAGCATTCCCTAGAAAGGTAGAACATATGTATATTGAATTATATTTCGAATATATGATCACGCTCGAGTAGCACGTAGGATTAAGCGTAACCGCGCAGCCTATAAAGATTTAAATCGTTCACAATTAAGGAGCAAACGGGATACTTTCTGCCTAATTAGTTTCTGATCAAAATGGGAGACTCCATGTTTCTTACAGAAGCTCCGCCTCGACTGTTACAATCTGCAGATTTGCAGTCCTAATTGGAAAATAAGAAAACTTTGACTCGGGTCTACCCGAGGAATATTGTGATTATGTTATTTGTTTACGAGCCTTTCCAATTATACTTTCATGTGCATACATTGTATATTGCCATGCAAATCTTTCGAAGGGTTTTTGTAGCTGTAGCAAATATTCTTTTATTTCATCATCAGCAATGGCTTGGACTAATTATTCATTTATGTCTGCTCTTATCTGTAGTCTATAAAAAAACTAGACCATTCTAAATGTAAATTGTATGTATTGGGTTGGCAAATAAGTTGGTTTGGCTTTTTAGAGTGGAATAAATCACAAAAAACGAACGAACTTATTGGCCAATCCAAAATTTAGGGCAAAAATGTATTGAAATGAATCTAAAAAATTATTTTAAGACCGTCTTACATTTTTAAAGTTGTGCGCACTATTTAAAATAAACTATCTCACCACTTCAGATTAAAAAGTGTATTTCACCCTCTTTGGCAGAAAGGAAATATGCATGAATTGTCAAATTAAACGTACACTTTTTCTTAAGAAAAATATATTTTATCAAACTTGTAGTATCACTGTTTGCAGTTTGCGCATGTTTAAAAGTGGATTCAAATAATATTTGATTGCCAATAGCAACAATCTTCGCAAATACAAAATAAATAAAATACGTAGTAAATTCTGTCATATATTCTATAAAGTTATTTGTCATATAATTATAATCTATAAAGACCTGCAGCCTACTCATCAGGTCTGTCTTAACACATATTATATCTGGGCTAATTTTGAAAATTTTACTGCGTTGGAAAAGAATTTAAAAAATCGTTCCGCTTACGATTTATTTGTTTCACTTGGTCGTTATAAATCTACCTCCACTATGATTATTTAATAAAATACTATTTGAAGTTAAATAGTATTTAACTATCGAAATAGTTAAAAAGTAAATTAATGATTGATCATGTTCAAATATTAATAACTATACTAATTTGGACGATAACGAAATGAAATCTGTGTGAAAATGGTCAATATACCTAGCTAAAAAGCCTAAGAATTTACAGAATTTCCTTGAAACACTTGAATATCGCTAATGAGTGAACGCTGTTTCGGAGACGGTTGTTTAGGATTCTGATTTCTATATAATCCAAAGATGGGGTCTTCCAGTAATCAAAAACGCTAGATAAAAGATCGATCTAGGGCGCTATCGCTTTCAAAAGTCCAATTTTTCGTTTCGGAGACGGTTTAAGAAGGCACACACACAAATTCTCCAATAAAATCTCTTGACTTTCGATGAAGTGGAGTACTTCACAGGTGAACAAATAAAAAAACAAGAAGCCTTATTCTCCAGACCTTTAACTACGTCGGAAAAATTGTATAACTTACGCAAAATTTTGAAATCGGCTTGCCTCCGACTTTTCGAACGAAATACTCTGCTGTGCTGCGGGTGGAATATTGAGCGGGTTAGCCGATTAGAGAAACAGTCGGACAATATTGCCGGCGAAAAACTGTCGCAATTCGTGTCGAGGATTAGACAACAGACGAGAGAGGGCGATGATTATGACACTCGGGGTAGCGAATGGGGGGACACGAGGCGAAATTGGCTGCGACGCGCGTCGAACCGGCGGCACATCAAACGCCACCCGTTTAAGGGTGCCATATTATTCAGCCCTCGAGCGAAAGGGTTATCATTGACGAGACCGTATTTGCCTAATAACCGGCAGCGAACCGGAATTCGAGCGGACCCCGAGGAGGATCTGCTCTTCTCATTCGCGCGTTATACCGCCGCGCCGCGACACTCCACGTTTCACACTGCCATTATTCAACAGTCGACTTCCGACCTTTCTGGGTGGCTCCCTTCGTCGGTGTCTTTTTCGTTCAATGATTGGATGACGCCCGTTTTGTTTTGCCTGACACGCGTGTTCCATTTGGAAGGTTTATACTCGAAAACATCAGCTTTGAGAGATTTTTTTGTGAAGAAAGTATATGCAGTTCCTCGAGGAATTTCGCTGGATATTATTGTAAAGTGAATCTTTAAGCGGGTAAACTCGTTTCCAGGATTGAAGCGCTAGATAAAAGATCAATCTAGGCCGCAGTCGCCCTCTAAAGTCCTACTTTTACGTTTACGAGGCCTAATTTGCGTTATTCGGCAGTATAAAGCTGCGCATGTAGCTATTTTCATAAAACTACGACAGCTATACATAATCCAAATTACGCCTCGTAAACGTAAAAATAGGACTTTTGATCTTTTATCTTTTGTCCAGCGTTTTTGACTACTGAAAACCCCCATGTTTGCAATCCTGGGAACGAAACTACCCCCTTAATAATTATCCGGAATTTTTTTTTAATTGAAATTCATCGAGAAACTGCATATACTCTTTTCACAAAAAATGTGTTCTATTTGGAAGGTATATTTGGAAGAAATCTTTTTGTGACAAAAGTATATGCAATTTCTTGAGACATTTGTTCAGTTTTTGTAAAGTACATCTTCAACACATTTTTGGAATTGTTTCTTTATTGAAATTCATCTAGAAACTGCATATACTTTTTTCACAAAAACTTCGTTCCATTTAGAAGATCTATAAAACAAATGCACCTTTGAGAATTTTTTGTTGAAAAATTACATGCAATTTCTTGAGGAATTTTACTGGCTATATTAAAGTATGTACGTCTCCAACTATTATGTGGAATTTTATCTTATGGAAACGATAAAATTTGTGGAAGATATACAGAGTATCCAAAAAACGTTGTACTTTAAAGGAGTGATTGCGGGTTCTTTTGAAGCAACTTTTTCCTTAGTAAAACTGTTGTCCACGACTTTGTTTGGCAGTTATGCACGAAAAAGAGGATCTGTGAATCAGGGAACCCGTGCTCTGATTGGTCCGTGTTTTTCGTTAGTAATTATCCAACAAAGCCGTGAGGAACATTCTAATGAAGGAAAAAGTTGCTTCGGTAGATTTCAGGAACCACTCCTTTAATGCACATCTTTGGGACACCTTGTATAATACAAAACGGAAAGCCGTTTTCACTAAACTGTTACACGGTGATCGATGCTGCAGCGTTAGAAATAGAAGAAGTATATACGAGTTGGACATTTAAATAATTAATAAACTGAATGACTGCTGCTGAAAATTAAACATCGATGTCAACTCCTAATCGATTTATGTTTCGTCCAAATTGTAATAATGTGGCAGAAATATACATGTTCAAATATTCTAACTAATATTACACGAAAGCAGCTCAATGAATCTACCAGAATCTACCACGAAAGCACATCCCTGAATCTCCCAGAGACATTTCAAGCAGCCAACGTTATTAGGCCACCCAGACCGAGCGTAAATCTGTTGAACCATCAAGAAAAACTGTACTACCCTGGTGCAGCTTCGTAAAATCCTTCCACCGTACAATGTATTCAGCAACATAAACGTCTTTTACGGCCTCGAACAAGTTCAAAATTCCGTTGCAGTTTATACGGCCGTAAAGACGCGTGTTAAAATTGCGAACGCGCCAACTGTCACCCTCCCGCAAAAATGATTATTCGAAAGGAATAAGAAAGCCTCTTACCATGCGGAGGATTTGATCCGAAAAAAATGTGTTCTCTCTCCCCCCCCCTTCCGATGGACCGAACTTCATAATCACATCGTCTGTGGGAATGATTCCTCGGTGACAGACAGAGAAAGCAGGATGAATGTGTCCAAATGTTTCCGACCGAGTGGATATCGCGAAATAATGACAATCCTCGAGCCGCAACATCGACAACGCCCGGAGGCGGACTAATGGGGAGGATCCCCTGGCCCGTGTTTTGCCGTGCATTCGGGGGTTGGGGCGCTTCTTGCACGTTTTCCAGCTGACTTGGCTAAACGGGATCGCATTAGCACACAGTTTCCACCCTTCGACGCGATGGGAGATTAGCATCTCCGGTTTTTTTTTCCTTTCTGCTGCTCTCTCTCCCCCCCCCACCCCACCCCACCCCCCGCCCCTCCGAGCATCAAAATCGACCCTACATCCCGGTACCAGGTGACAGGAGCCCGCGATTCCACGACTTCGCGCAGTTTTCTGGTTTAGCTGCTCTCGGTTCAACTAGCTGCTAGTTTCTAACAATTTTTGCGATATTTCAACGCACATTTATGTACTTTGCGTACGTCATTTTTTAGGGCAAATAGCTGACTTGATCGAGAAGTTGTCTAGCTAGGTTTTTCTTCAATTGGGTTGGTACGAAAGTGATTTCGGTATTTTAAACCTTTGCACTCGATTGTCCCCTCTGAGGCACCACTAAAAATTGCTGTACCATTACTCAACATATTGTTTGCATTATTAAATATATCGGTATCTAATCAGTTACTAAACATTTAGGTATTGTATTATATCAATTTCATATACATAAAATCTCAAAAATCATAGGGAATGGAAGTAGTCTAGCTAGGAAGAAATGTTTAATTTTCCAGTTAAAATAGCTTCGACTGCAAAGGGTTAAGATGAAATGAAAGCCAATTTGTTTACTCAAGCAATGAACTTTAAGCAGTAAAATGTTTTCCATTTTGTTCGATGATCTTCTGCCATTTTTCTGGTAGCTTCATAATTCCGCGCTCATAAAACTTCAATATTAAAATACCGAACTTACTTTCTTGCCAACCAATAGTTGCAGAGGTTCTCTTTTTAACTAGTTTTGCAAATGTTAAATGTATATTTCGACTGGATGACGGTTATTTCAGTCACTTGCACTGAAAAGTTAGTGGATCTTGTGTACATTTCACCTACAAGTTTTTTAACGATTTTCGTAAATAGCAGTGGGTGAACCACCAACATGCTCTACATGTTGAAAATTTCAAACTCGCTGTGAAGAACTGATTGATCATATTATTCCAGTCAGTTTAATTGTAATTTACCTTCCGTTCCAATGTGTTCTTTAATGATTTTTGCAATATTTAATTGCATATTTACAGTGAGATACTTATTAGAACTGTTTGCATTGACAAACATTATTAGAGAAGGTACATTTGAAACAATTAATTTTTAAATAAAACCCTAGTTACACACTGAATATTTTTATTTATTTTTGTTCGCGTTGATAAATTGGAACTGTACATTTGTGGCAACGGTGTAGACAACATTATCTGTCACATTGAAAATCATTCAATTCTGTTATTACCTTGGTAGTTTTATATTTACCCAGCCTATTTGTGTATATGTACATAAAATCCGCCAATGATGACGTCACTGAAGGCAAATGGAAAGTAGATCAAATGTTATTTGTGTATACATAAAATCCGCTAATGACGTAAGCAATTATTAAATAGTTTAATTGTTCGCTTCTCCTTGAAAGCGTTATCTGATCAATAGATTAATACACAACTGTTAATTTCCTGCCACCATATTGCATTCTGTCATGCGCACTCCTTACCGTTTATTTGGGACATCAAAATCAATTCCATGTTGAGCATACATCAAACATGTATGTGTGTAGATGAAAATCACACAAGAAGAATTGTTTTTCAGATTTGGAGCAGAACTAATTACTTCTCGTTCGCGTTCCGTAACCTTACAAATGACGTAATTTATATTCAATTTCGTCGTGAGCCTATAAAAATGGAAAATTAGTCTTCAATAAAAAATAAAAATTAAAAGTACCTTCAATAAAATACTACGATAACGCTACATACTGCGTTTTCTACATTTTCCATATAAGCCCACACAGAAAAGTTGCAAAATACAAATTTTAGTATTTTCTCTGAAATTCCGTAAACTTGCAATTTTCTTCAAAATTTTTTTCACGTAGCAAAGCAATTGTTCTAACTTCTCAGAACCGTTCAAATCGCATAGTGCAACATTTAAAAAATGGTAATCTTGTTAAGGGGCTAAGAGTCTGATCGATTAATATAAGATTTTGTATTTCAGTTTACTATATCATGAACTCTATAAAAAAATGCTTGTAATACTTAGAAAATAATTTGTTCGTATGCCTTTCGTCGTCTTTGCTCGGAATATCTGTTCTTCCAGATGGCCAACTGGTGTACAGGATTCCTACAAATCGAATTAACTAATCAAAAATCCCAGAAATGTCGTAAACTGTAATATATCGTCTAAGCATTGACAATCCCACGTTTCAATTTTCGTGAAAATTAACAAAATGGCAGATATTTTAAATTTAATGACTGAATTTCGGTAGAAAATTTGTCAATTTTTTAACTAAAATGGGAAAATGAAAAAATCTATCACAATGAAGATAACTGTAAAATTTTACCGCAATAATAACTGCTAAGGTAGAACTCGAGATATCTTGTACATCGTTTCGAAAAACACGTTTAAAGTTTACGAATGTAATTTTTCTATCAGAACAGAAACTTTCCGATTTTTTCAAGATATTACAGTGTCCTGACCCTTTAAGAGTGTCCGAATATTAATGGAGTTTCTGTACGTACTGTAACAAATTTTCGACACATTCCACGAAGCAATTACGCGTCTACACGATCTTAAATAATTGCGTGGTGTCGTTTACCGCGGTGTCCATTCAAGAAAAATGCAACACAATAATAGTTCCGCATTGGCCAAGCCAAAACAGTATACACCGTCATTTTCCCCGATGTCATTTCGAGCAATACGCCGACATCTGTCACGCATTGTTCGTTTATTTTCATTCGACCCAGATCAGTCCGGATTTATACACTCGTTTCGAAGACGTAGAATAGAACAACGGGCACCGTACCGGCCGAGTATCAATGCAGATCCGTTCAATGAAGACTATGGGAATTGTACGGACCACTCGTCCGTCAACGTGCGCAACCCGCCGACCAGTATATACCTCGATTCATCAGTGCCATTCGAATCAGAATTTTAACCTGCGACTATACTGTGCGTTTTCACGTTCGTTTCATTTTGTAAACATTTTTCACCAGCCAACGATACGGGGAACTACGTTTATTAACATAATCAAGATTTACAGTCTCACACCAGAAAACGATATAATACGCCGCTGGCACGCTATCTGCATCGCAATTGCATATCTGCAACGTGAAACGCGGATGCATAACGTTGCGAACATGCAACATTTGTATAATTGTATATTTATGATCAATTTAATTTTGCATTCTGACGATGAATTTTGTATTCGATGTGGATAGGTGTCACTATTCTCTGTAGCATGATCGAAATTAATTGTGTACACTGGGTGACATATTTTTTTGAGAAATTAATAATTATCCGAACTGTACAGGGAAACATGGTTGTCTGAACGTTAGAACAGTTATTGAATTTTTATTGATTGTATAAATTTTAGATAATTTATCAATTTTTAATTAATTTATTAATTTTTAATTAAAATAAATAAATATAAATTTTTATCGATTGTATAAAATATAAATATCAATCTTCAGACTATTTGCAGGCTAAAAGCACTTCAGACATCGAAGGTTCGTATAATCGAGGTCCTATACCATGAAACTTGTGATCCTAATTATTATTTGTTATAAAACGTATACCATAATTTGTCACGTAACTTGGTTACACGAAAATTTAGCTAGATTAGTAAAAATGTCACTACCTCCTTAAACATTCTTATATCTTTAACCGTGTTAACAACAAGAACGACAATTTGTAGTATTTTCTCTGGACCAATTGCAATTTTTTCAATATTTCCTTCGTGTCGTGTAGTAAACTAATTATTTAAACTTCTCAAAAAAATCCAAGTGGTATGGTCAAATATTAAAACAACTATGTGGTCCTTAAAGTTCGAGACCTCCACATTTTCTCAAACAAGAAGACATTTGCATATATTTTTCAGCACGAGTATTTTATATCAAATTAATCGCAAAATTCAGAGCCTTCCAATGCTATACAGTTCAAAAGAAGTGGTCACTGAATGAGGTTATAATTATACAATGAAAGAATTACGAAACAAAAGTTCGCGAATGTAGTTGCCGACCCAATATAATTTTTATTATTATTTCTATAACATGCGAAATATTGAAATGACAATTTTGACCGTCTTAAACTGCTGTCCGCTACTGTAGGATCTCTGGTGATCGCGGCGAGCTTAGATCCTCCGCGAAAGAGGAAAAACAGTTTGTCGAAGGTGATGCAGGTCGTAATCCCCATGGATCCGAAGATTTCCGTAATCGGAGAGGTAACGGGTTAGTATGGCGGCTGGGTAGAAGGGGAACAAAAAAAAAATGGCGTCCCGAGTACGAGAACGCTTTGAGCTGTCCGACCATTGGACAAACAAATAAACGGGCCACGAGAAGGAAACCCGAATACGAATTGTAATACAGGATCTTGGGAGGGCTGTGCGCGGGGTGTGAGGAGTGAGGACCTGGCGGACAGGCTAAAATGGATTGTTATTGGCCGAGGACTGAACCCTCGAACCCCGCCGCGCCGCCTCGTATGATATGCTAACGAGCGCGTGAACGTTCCGGGGGATGAAACCCTTTGCGCAAAGGGATTGGAAGGGCGGCCGAAAATCCAATCCCTTGGCGCATCCACGGACAACATACGGGGAAGCCGTATCCAGGAGTGATTCTCTTCCAGTTCTGCAGTTACGATTCTGATCATTCGTCAGGGGCGAGTTAGGTTTCGGACACCAGGTTTAGTAAGGCTGCCCCCGTTTCTTCTTACGGCTACCTCGGGTCGAGCTACTAAGTCGCAACTTTTCAAGAAATTAGTGTAGAAGCTAACTTTCGGTCGGTAGAACTGCATCCTTCCTGAAGCAAGGATAAGTCACTTCTTGTGTGTTCATAGTTTGGTCCTTGAAAAATCCTTATAATCAGTTTGCTACACGAATTGAGCTACCCAAGAACTATTACAGCCTCTAGTGGCATTTTTTCTTGAGATTGCTATACAAGCTAACTTTGGGTCGATAGAACAGCATCCTTCCTGAAGCGAGAACAAGCAACTTCTTATGTGTTAATGCTTCAGCCCTTGAAAAATCCTTACAGTCAGTTTGCTACTCGAATTGAGCTACTCAAGAGCTGTCAACAGCCTCTACTATCAATTTTTCTTGAAAATGCTGTACAAGCTAACTTTGGATCAGTAGAATAGCATCCTTCCTGAAGCAAGAACAAGCAACTCCTTGTGTGTTTATGCTTCGGCCCTTGAAAAATCCTTATAGTCAGTTTGCTACTCGAATTAAGCTACCCAAGAGCTGTCAACAGCCTCTAGTATCAATTTTTCTTGAAATTGCTATACAAGTTAACTTCTTGTTCATGCTTCACCCCTTGAAAAATACTTATAGTCAGTTTGCTACTCGAATTAAGCTACCCAAGAGCTGTCAACAGCCACTAGTATTAATTTTTCTCGAAATCGCTATACAAGTTAACTTCTTGTTCATGCTTCACCCCTTGAAAAATCCTTATAATCAGTTTGCTACTCGAATTGAGCTGCCCAGGAGCTGTCAACAGCCTCTAGTATCAATTTTTCTTGAAATCGCTATACAAGTTAACTTCTTGTTCATGCTTCACCCCTTGAAAAATCCTTATAATCAGTTTGCTACTCGAATTGAGCTGCCGAAGAGCTGTCAACCGCCTCTAGTGGCATTTTTTCTTGAGATTGCTGTACAAGCTAATTTTGGGTCGGTAGAACTGCATCCGTCCTGAAGCAAGATCAAGCAACTCCTTGTGTGTTCATGCTTTGGCCCTTGAAAAATCCTTATAATCATCTTGCTATTCGAATTGAGCTACTGGAACCTCTAGTGGCAATTTTTCTTGAAATTACTACACAAGCTCATTTTAGGTTAGCAAAGGTACCATCTCAATGAAGGATCAACGAGCAATTTCTTATTGATCAGTTCTTAATAAATTCATTTAACCCTTGTATAGTCAACCGGGTACCCATTTACTGTATTTCTTTCAAAAAAATATTACGAAATTTCTCTGAATGTCCATTTTATACTCGTTAATATATTAATTTATAGTCTCATAATGAGAATTTGTGCAAACATGTGTCAAATACAGAAAGGTTTTAAGTAATCTCTACATTTTGGTTGACTATCAACAGGCATCAACAACCTCTGGTGGCAATTTTTCTTGAAATGACTACAAACTAATCTTAGGTAGAGATACATCCTCAGGGCCAACGAGCAACTTCTTGTGAAAAGGAACAGACTCTCCAGTGACAAATATTTTTTTCTTAAAATTACTATACAAGCTAATTTTAAGAAGATAAATCCAAGGTCTTCACTGAATAACGAGCTTGTTGCTCCAACGCAATCTTGATGTTTCACGAGGTGTTCGCTTCTAACTAGACTGCTAGATTCATACAAAATAAAAATGGTTTAAACATCGATATTCCGAAATTTTTGTCATGAATGCATAAAATCCGCAGTGTGCTTGTAACATTTTACTAAATGCGACGTATCTATACGAAAATAGTGTCACGAAATGATCACAAAAAATGAATTTGATTTTTTGTAAAGTATAAAACGGCGGTCGTCACGGACGCGCTCAAACAATTATCATCCGGCCGCACCACCGTATCAAATTGCATTCTTTTCGCGATCCGCTTAGAGTATTTATGGTCATGCGCAACGAAATCGTTTACGTCACAGTGATCGTGTGTCGCGTTTTAAATCGCGAGAGTTTAGTAGCCAGTTCAGTTCAGCAGAAGCAGCAGCAGCAGCTTCGTGCTCGATATGCGAAACGCAATCAAACGCGGACTGAAACAAGGCGTGAAGTCAACTCGAAACAGTCCTTACGCATCCAAAAGAGAGAGAGAGAGAGAGATCGTTGAGCGCGATTTGGCTCGGATCCAAGGTCAAACGGATTCAGATATTTCCAGGCAGCCGTTCCCCGCTTATCAGCCCGGTGAGCGCGATATACGATAAGCTTATGCCTCCCAAATCACCTGTAAAATATCATAATTGTCCGGCGACCGCGTAAAATCTTGATTGGCGATCGCGAAAGCCGTCGTCGAGTTTAATGCTGTGATTTTACAACGGCACTGAGTCACTTAACACGGACCATCTGAATTACCGCCACATTACCGGAGATAGCGGGAGAGGTTTCAAGTGAAAGTTGTATCCCCGGTGTGTGTTGAGGGAGACATCGTGTCGTAGTAATTCCTTATCCCTAAGTACGTGACGAAAACAATTTTTTATGAAATACTAACCGCGCCGTGTCCCGGCCGTAACCGTGCAGGAACTTTGAGATATTCGTGAAATACGGCCGGCACCGGCCGTTGCTCGACGCTGAGCGTGACAATGAACAATCTTAAAACCTTCCAATCAAACTACTCAATTTATCGCGTCATATTTTTTCTTAACGATCATTTCTTTCTCCGATCGTTATTTAATTCCCCATTTTTTGCAACTGATAAGTGCTCAGAGAATATTTTTATCGCATTACGTTCCCCGGCGTGAACATCCACCGTGCTTTCCACGAATACAGATGTACTTTTTCAAAACCATTGCTAACACTTTAACACATTACCGACCGGTGATTATTGAATAATTTTGAAAAATCATGACTAAATCATCACGGTACATGGCTAAACACTTTTTAATGGCACCTTCAATAGCAACAGCTATTTTCATTGTGAACTAACAAGTCACCCTCGATTACGTCGTCTAACTGTTTCATTTAAGATTGCAATGTAAAAGAAAATTTCTATGCTTCCTTTTGGTACAGCACAATTATTGAAAATCAATTTAATTAAGCGTGTCATATTTTTCTTATGGTTTCATTTACGAATCGCAACTCAATTTCAAATCTCTACCTTTGGATGCAGCGGATCTTCTTTCCAGAAACGAAATTTCAATTGAACAAGTCATATTTTCATCAAAATATTTCAATTTACCGATCGCAACCTGAGTTTTTTCTTTAGACATACCACTTTTCTGGATACTATGAAACGTTCGATTCCTTTCTGCTGGTATTGTCAGATGTATTTGTTTAAAATGTGGCATTGCACATGAAACACTGAAATTATTGCAGTAAGTATATATCATTATCGCAGTAAATAACCGACTCTAATTTCCTCGAATCGAATTCAATGAAAGTAATCCGCGAATATTAACGAAAGATGAAATCACAGTTTATTAGAAAACATAAGAAACTAGATCAACAGGAAATGAAATGCGCCAATATGCCTGCAAGCTATTTCACATGCGAACATTGTAAAAGTGAATCGGACGATTAAGCCGGTTATTCTCGAGTAATTAATGTCTTTTTTGCGTCAAATCATGCTGTAAGAAGTGAATACTGAATGAACATTGAATCCAAGGCGTTATGACTTCGTTTTAACAGTTACCTTTCAGAGTTTTGGTGTCCCAACATACAATGCAAATTTCTTTTTGCCACGAACATTGTCTCCAGAAGATCGGCTATAATTTTCTAACCATGACCGCGATCATTATACTTTCTACAGCAAAAATGTTGCTGGAAACTCCACCTTCGGAACGGTATGCATTTTTTTGCGTAGTTCTCATCTTAGTGTAAGAATTTTATCGCTGAAAAGCCAAACGCGCCTCAACCTTTACGACAGAGTCCGTTAATTTCCGAAACGCCACGCAACTTTCACGACAGGCCGCATAACTCGAACGCAAGCCTAGAAATCCTCCAATCACCATCAAGCACAGTAAAATTCTCAGGCAAAGTATTGAATTCTCCGATTCTCCATCAAGCCCGGCTACCAGCACTTCCATCGCGGCGGAGATAGACAGAACAATAACCTCCTCCGGTCGTCTCGCCCCCTCCCGTACCTCCGAAGCTTCTCCTTCTCTTAATCCACTCATATGCAACATAACCGGCTCTCCGGGAACGAAGTATAACAAGCCTCGGCGAGCGAACGTCTCTTCTGTAACGAGTCCCGAATTAAACAGCATTCGAGCTCTCTCGGGAGAGCCCCCGGAATCTTTGTGGAGAGAAGGGCGCGATCAGATAACGCGGTCCGATCGGTGCCTTCCAAAGGAGGGGGGTCCTGACTCAGGATTGACAGGACGTCGCGGTAACTCTGTGTTTACACACCGGTTTTCGCCAGGATGCATCGATATTGGGCCCGGCGCGTTTCACTGTTCGAGGGCGCCCCATATTATCCCCATTATTAGCCCGGCCCCGGGGCCCCCCCCCCTCTCCCTTTTGGTCGTTTTAAAATGTAATACGTTCACCGGGGGCTACGGGGGCCACCGCGAGAGATCGCTTTTCCCTCCATTCGAGTTTTCTGTGCCGGAAAATTTGTCGTTTCCCGGGTCGTGTCCTGTGTGTGTCCTTGCTCTCTTTATCTTTCTTTCGAGCCTGGGCAGGTTCGTATACTCTCGCGTACAGGATTACCTTGGCAAACAACGGACCGGGACAATGAGACTCTGGTAAGCTGAATGGAGATTCGCGCGGAGGGGGGGGGGGGGAGATACGTAAAATTGTCAACCACGAGGGCCGGGCCGGGGGCCGCGTTTTTGCCTGTCATACCGCGGGGATATCGAATTTTCAGCGTCCTGTCGCCACGAGGACCATGGTTCCTCCCTCCGAAGGAACTTTGCTCCGTTCCGTGACACGATATACCGGCGGGGGGGACCAAGGGGACAAGGAGGGATGAAAAGGACAGGGGTTGGAAATGGTGATTTAGGTTTTCGGATGATTCTGGGCAGGGGCGGGCTTCTACCTTTGTCTTTATTCCATTCGGTGAAATTGTATGGTGCGCGGCCCCGCACGTGCACGTGTGTGGATGCGGTTTAAGGTAGGACATGTTTATTTATGGCCGGCGGATATATGTATGTCTTTTCGAGAGACTGATTTCCATTGTCGGGACATATTGTCGTCTACAAGACCGAAACGGAGCTATTCCTCCGGGGCTGTTTGAGCGTTCGGGAAAATTTTTTGATGCTCGCCTTGTGACACATTTCCGGGAGAACCGTTTGGCCACCGTTTCAGAACGGCATTCTTCTCGGGGGAATGTAAGTATCTGTTGAAAACGACTGTAGATCCTTCACTTAACTCTTCAACAACTGGAACATTCTTTTTCTTCTTTGTATTTTCTGATTAGACTGCAGTAACACAAGAAGGGATTTATGAGTATCGATGTGTTATCAGTAGACTGCGGATTTTTATGCAATATACAATTTTTCTAAGTGAGTTGTAAGGAATGGAAGCTAGATAACAATGTATTTTATCTTTCAATAACCTTGACAAGTCGAAAATAATGTAACAACATTCTCAAATTGATCTAATGCATTTGTAAATGCATAAAATCCGCAGTCTAGTTTTCAGTTATATTAGTGGACTGCGGATCTTTATGCAACATAAAAAATGTTTGCATTGTTTGCATTGATGTCTTTAAATAATTTTGATATGTTCACTGCTTTAAATTATGCGTACTCATGTTTGTCATAAATGCATAAAATCCGCACTAAAACGCGGATCTTTATGCAGAATAAAAATAAAAACTGATTTCATCCCTTGATGAATTTGTGTTACATAAAAGACAACGTTACAATGTTCTTCAATGTCTCTGATCTGTTTTATATTTCACCCGATCAAAATTTCTGCATAAAGATCCGCAGTCTAGTTATCATTATTCAAATAATAAAATAAAACCGAGCTGTATTGTTGTACGATTTTTGGCTACGAAATTGTAACAGTTTAAATGCCAATACTTTATGGAGCCATTATTTCTCATTGTTCGTGGATTATTTTAATTCGTTCGGATAGGAAAAAGGTAGAGTCACATGTTTACTGCAAGACTTCTGCTTCGTCTTGTTCCGTCTGTTTAAATTGCGTCCTCTTAACCCTTATGTGTGCACCTGCGAGCCGGGTGTGCTGGCATAGTGCACCACAAATAAAGGAAAACAGTTTTCCCATTGAAACTGTCTTCGCAGTAGCTTGTTATGTAGTCGTAAGCATGCTAAGAACGTACGGTAAAAAGTTGCGTTTTAATTATTTACGAATAAAGAGAGAGAGAGAGAGAGAGAGAGAGAGAGTGTGTGGAGATGCATCAACACACTTAGAAGTGCAACAGTATGCAGTATACATATGTAGACACAAGACTCTTTCGATTTTTCAAATTTTAACAACTGAATGTTTATCAAAGAATCAAAGAACCTGATGGTATATTTAAATATTTAATAATTGAGAAAATTAACAACATGTGCTTCTTTATTATGTGCATAATTCAATTATTTATGTTACTATGTAGATAATTTGTCACCATTCGTCATCAAATGGTTGAAAGAACAAAATATTCAGTCAGAGATTTATAGGTATAATAATAATAAATATTTACACTTATAATATTAAATATAGTTTTTGGCAATTAACAGTGGCAATTCGCCAGAGTTTCCAAACTGTGTGCGTATGTGTGTGTAGGCCGGGATTCAAATATTCCCTGACGAATTTTTTATATATTTATTTTAATTAATTAGACTTGTTATGTTTACTTATAAAAGTGCAAAATTCCAAAATGATGTGTGAAATATTGAATCTTCTCTCTTTCCCTCTCTCGTGATTAGAAACAAAAATAAAAAAGATAAATATAGAAAATGTGTCACAAAATAAGTTGAATAACATTGAACTCACTTCTTCATTACAACAGTGGTACATACTTGTCTTAAAAACAATGAAATTCTAATTGATTTGCTGTACAAAAAAGCAACTGCTCGTGCAACGATATTCGTTCGTTATGCAAAATGATTTTGTATATTATATGCTTGAATTATTTTAACGATAAATAACGTCTGTAAAAGCATATATAAATTTGTGTAAAAGATTGAAGTTCCTCGTTAGAACGAATGTATGAAACTTGATCCACAATTTCTTTTCTTTTTCGATTATTCAGCGTTGAATGAAAGGTGCATTGCCATCTTGGAATGTTGAAATGTCGTAACGCAACGTTCACAACAACAGATGCTTTTATTGCGTGTTTCCAGGACTCGTAGCCGCCGTTTGAAAACCAAATCCGCTAGGTGTATTTCTCGAAGATCGGCAGGTTGCGAAAGCGGTCGGTATCTCGAATCGATCAGTGTACACCGGTCAATTATAGATTATGGAGGCGATCGATCGCGAAACATGTAAATCACGGCGACCAGGTTTCCCATCGGCTCGGGAGCCCCGGCAACTCAATTAAACGAGATGACACGCCGGTAAATAATCGGAAAGATTATAAATTGAAAAGGCACGGCGAGTTAACGAACGTTGTCAGTTGATCGGACCCGATTTTTCTCATTACCCGATTGAAACGATTCAGCGCAGCGCGGCGCGACGTGAAATAGTGCGTTCTGTCCGGGACACGTTTTCGTGTCCTGGTAATGACACGGGGCTGAGACTGACTTTCTTGTTAAACGAGGAGACCGAACCTTGCATCAGATCGGACATTTTATACCGTTCCGTTGCGTTTCCAATGGCTACCGATCAACTTAGCGCGGACCTATCCGCGACGATATTTTCGCAAATACGAGACGGAAATCAAGCAAACAATGCCAGCGAAAGTTCACGGAAAACTTGTGCAACTTCGCTCAAACATTTACTTCATCATTTACTACACATTACTTACCGACACTTATTTAATTTTAACCCTTTCAAGTCGGAGTTATTTTAGATCGAAAGTTAAACATTTCTTCCGACCCAGAATAGTTCCATTGTACATGATTTCTTTTCAATTTATGGTTATGAAATTTATGTAATATCTCGTACAATACTTAAATGTGTAGTAATTGATCAGTAGACTGCGCATTTTATGCATTTATGGCAAAAATGTGTAGGTGCAATTTAAAACAGTGAGAACGTTAGGCGAATCTAAAGCTACTTTTATGTTATTTTCATTGTATTAACCCGTATTTTCGCAAATACGAGACGGAAATCAAGCGAACAATGCCAGCGGAAGTTCACGGAAAACTTGTGCAACTTCGCTCAATTATTTGCTTCATCATTTACACATTACTGACCGACACTTATTTCATTTTAACCCTTTCAAGTCGGAGTTATTTTAGATCGAAAGTTAAACATTTCTTCCGACCCAGAATAGTTCCATTGTACATGATTTCTTTTCAATTTATGGTTATGAAATTTATGTAATATCTCGTACAATACTTAAATGTGTAGTAATTGATCAGTAGACTGCGCATTTTATGCATTTATAGCAAAAATGTGTAGGTGCAATTTAAAACAGTAAGAACGTTAGGCGAATCTAAAGCTACTTTTATATTATTTTCATTGTACTAACCCGTATTTTTGCAAATGCGAGACGGAAATCAAGCAAACAATGCCAGCGACAGTTTACGGAAAACTTGTGCAACTTCGCTCAAACATTTACTTCATCATTTACACATTACTGACCGACACTTATTTAATTTTCACCCCTTCAAGGCGGAGTTATTTTAGCTCGGAAATTAAACATTTCTTTCGACCCAGAATAATTCCATTGCATATGATCTTTCTTTCATTTTGTGGATATGAAATTTCTATAATATCTCGTACAATACTTAAATGTGTAGTAATTGATCAGAAGACTGCGCATTTTATGCATTTATGGCAAAAATGTCTAGGTGCAATTTAAAACAGTAAGAACGTTAGGCCAATCTAAAGCTACTTTTATATTATTTTTATTGTATTAACCAGTATTTTCGCAAATACGAGACGGAAATCAAGCAAACAATGCCAGCGACAGTTTACGGAAAACTTGTGCAATTATGCTCAAACGTTTGCTTTATCATTTACACATTACTTACCGACACTTATTTAATTTTAATTTAACATTTCTTTCGACCCAGACTAATTCCATTGCATATGATCTTTCTTTCATTTTGTGGATATGAAATTTCTATAATATCTCGTACAATACTTAAATGTGTAGTAGTTGATTAGTAGACTGCGCATTTTATGCATTTATGGCAAAAATGTGTAGGTGCAATTTAAAACAGTGAGAACGTTAGGCGAATCTAAAGCTGCTTTTATATTATTTTCATTATACTAACCCGTATTTTTGCAAATGCGAGACGGAAATCAAGCAAACAATGCCAGCGACAGTTTACGGAAAACTTGTGCAATTATGCTCAAACATTTGCTTTATCATTTACACATTACTTACCGACACTTATTTAATTTTAATTTAGCATTTCTTTCGACCCACAATAATTCCATTGCATATGATCTTTCTTTCATTTTGTGGATATGAATTATCTATAATATCTCGTACAATACTTAAATGTGTAGTAGTTGATTAGTAGACTGCGGATTTTTATGCATTTATGGAGAAATTAGCTAGGTGAGATGTCAAACATTGAAATATTAGAAATATTTAACAATGGTGTTATAAGTTGTTTTCAATGTAAAGATGCCATTCTAAGGAAAAGCGGGTTTAATAACTGAATACACGGATAACCAAATGTTAACGACAGACGTGGTTGTGTCGCGGCCGCTCGTTCCGATCTGCCTTCTTTTTACAATTCGTTGGCGATTGTAATTTTTCAATTCTTCTGTTCTTTCCGATTCTCTATGTTTATGAATTTTCCTATATGTAGGATTGTCTATTAATACACACACATACATACTATTAAGGGCTGAAATTAATTTTTATTTAAGTCCTGCTTCCCGCAATGATGCAGAATTTTTCTATTTCGCATAAAGATCCGCAGTCTATTTATTACATGCCAACATATTTAATAAATAATTAGACAGTGGATCTTCATGCAAAATAAAAATATTTTACCTCAATTATAACAAACTGGAGTGAAATAGAAATTCATTTTCTTCCTTAATATGTTTGATAGGTTGAAAATAATATAACAGAATTAATATGTCCGCGAGTGCTTCTTTCTTTTGCACAGTAGTGTACGTCTGAATATACCGAGTACGCAGCCCGGAGCAAAGGAGGGCGGAGTGTCCGCTAACGAAGGGTTTGGAGGCGTCGTTAATTTAAATGACGGCCGCGCAAAATGATCTGATTCGTATCCTTCTAAACTCGAACTATCCGGCGAAGAGTAAGAGCTGTGTAACTGGAACGGAATTCCAGTAAAACGGTGCGCCGTGTTATTGGGAGCAAAAAGTGCCGAGGAGCCAGCATTGAGTCCCCACGAGAGCACTTATCTCATCGCGTGACGGGAAGCGAAGCACCACCGCGCGCCGAACAGGAAGAAAACGAAACGGCGCGGCGCGACGTGAATTTTCGAAAGTGACGCTGAAAATCGGTTTGCAGGCGGACACCCGCGAAATTGTCGTATGCGAGCTGTACGCGTACGCGTGTACCTACATGCTGCGTGCGTATATTCCTGGTGTGGGACGCACGCGAACGCACCGTGCCCACATACGTGCACGCAGGTGTCGCGTTCAAGCGCGTGCAAATCTGATTCCGCTGTCACCGATAGCGTTGCAATGAGCTGTCCGATGAGCCTCTACAATCCTGGCCTTGGGAGCCTCGCTGAAAATCGTTTTACCCCTTCCACTGCCAATTAAACGACTCGCCAAACGATCACAAATTTGCCTGAAACCGTCGACGGAAGCGAACAGACTTTTATCAGGTTGTTGGACATGAAATGTCTGATCTTTTTTCGCAGTAACGAAAATTCGAGTTTATTGAATTTAGTATTGAAATCATTGAAAGGAGTAGTATCGGGTTGGCAAAAAAGTAATTTTGGTAATTTAAGATAAAGTAGAACCGAATTTCTTTATTCAAGCGATGAACTTTAATCAATAATATATTTTCTTATTTATTCTTTTCGGCAAAAGATCATCGAACGAAAGGGAACACATCTTATTCATTAAAGTTCATTGCTTGAATAAAAAATTTGACTGTATTTCACCTTATTACTTTCTTGCCAACCCGATATTTACATTGTTATCTACATTTCTAACGATTGATATAATTCGCCGGCTGAATGTAAGAACTATGTATGAATGTAACTTGAAATTTGGACATTTTGAGTTATCTGCTTCGCATTCACGAAGAAATCAAATAGAATTTAATATAAAAACTGGGTAATCTATCAAAGTAATCTACGACATCTAGTGAGCAGTGTGTTCAAAGTAGATAAAAAATAAATACAGATTTCTATTTATATTATAAATGGGCAACTCGACTTTTAAACATTTTTTAAAATCCAAAATGATGTTTTTTCACGTATTCTTCCAATTAAAATAATGAAATATAAGCAGATATTGGCATTATGTTTAAAATAACGGTCCCCTACTATAATCTGAAAACCTCAAAACACTGTTTCATCAATTTCTCTAAAATAAGGAATTGTAAGTTACCTAGTTCTTACATTCAGGCGGCGAACAGTACAGAGTATCTTAATATGTTGTACTTCTTCAAGTCATTTGAAGAAGCTTTTCCCTTTGCGAAAATATTCGGCTATGTTAGGGAGTTATTAACGAAAAGCACGCACCAATTGGAGCGCGGCTTCTGCGGACGGAGTCCGACTCGTCCAATGCCAACGTTGCGCTCAGCGGGACCTGTCGCCTAACTTCCTCTTCTACGACGCTATTCCCCCATGTTTCCGCCACGGTCACGTGACTAATCCGATAGAAGAGATGGTAACTGTTTCCCCTGAACTAGTGCTCCCTCCCCTCATCCGACCACTTTATACACGTTTATAAACCCTATTATTAGTGGTTGACAATCAATGATACTTTCTCCAGATGAAAAGATGCTAACTCTTCAGAAACCGCACAATAAAATAAAATTTTTCCGCGAAGTACAAGCGACTGACGCAAATGACTCGAAACTTTGCATAGGTTAATAACAATGTTGCATCAGTGTCGCAACATATCGACAATATCTGTTTCAGCCTGTTACGGGAGAGGGGGAAGATTATTTATTGACTGACCCTCGTGCAAATATGAACGACAACAATATTCGAAAGAATTTCGTTGTGTTTCGCAATTGCTTGCCGAATTTATTTAAACAGTAACGATCGCGATCAAATGTAATTATTAGGCTGTGGATCTTCATGCAAGATAAAAATGTTCAGCGACGATTGTGGGCAACAGGAGTTCAATGCAAATTCATTTCATCCCCTGATAGTTTTCACAGTTGAAAATAACAACACTGTTTTTAGATGTTTCTAGTCTCTCACCTAGCCAATTTCTACATAATTGCATAAAGATCCGCAGTCTGGTAACGATCATTGATCCCTGGCCATTGAAAAACATTCCTAAGAATTCCGTTCTGTTTCTCGATGTTGCATTTCGTGTTTTTACACGAGCGAGCATGGAAACGTTAAACTACAATTAATGTACTATAAGAAACGATACGTTATAACCATTCATCCACTTTTTAAGACTAACAGGCGATTATGTAAATTGTCAATGTTAATTTGCCGCATAATGACGTCTGTGTATTCACACGAATGTACGTGTTCAACTTCAGTTTCTCTCACAATGTTGAGTTAGGTTTGCGTTACACTAACGTGCGACTTTGCTTGAATTGTATTAATAATTCCGTTGTTGTTAGTTTTTTTTTGCTAAATTGCAACAAATTGGAGTGAAATTGACATTTATTTTCTTTCTTAATATGTTTAGTATAGCTTGAAAATAATATATAACAGAATTTTCAAATTCTTCTAATGTATTCACTGTGTTTAATTACGCATATTCATTTGTGTCCGCTGTGTAGTTATTACATAAAATATTTAGCGAACGGATAGATTACATTTACTAACGTGCGGAGAAATTGGAATGCATTAGAAAATAGACAATGCATATCCAGGCGTTTACTTTTTTAAAAATTAAAATTAAGTTAATCTTACAAGAGGACAATAAATTTATTAAATCGCAGACAGCAATAGCAACCCTTCTTTTAAGGGTTGCATCCTGTCATCTGACTAGTTTCGCAATGGCATTCTGAATAGTAATATTGTATCATTAGGATGGTGCGAAAGTAATTACAAATATGAAGAGCGCCTTCGAGACGACGCTTATACTTCAGCTTAAAATAACTTGTTCATGTATAAATAGAAACCATTTGCATTTATACAATATCGTCAGCGAGAGTCTATTTCTTCTGTTGGCATAGAATTTCAAAGATATTATTAATATATTATAAGTAATATTATATATATATATATTATAATATTATATATTATATTATATATATTATAATATTATATATTGTATTATATATATTATAATATTATAAGATATTATTAATTATTGAAACAATTTTTGAAATGTTCTGTCCTATTTTGGACGCATTTAATAAAAGCGCTTTTGCACCTTCACATCAACAGCGTTAAATGGACTTGAGGAAACAGTCAACAAAGTGTATTGTGCCCCTCACAATAATATGACGTACGAACACATGCAAATAACAATCTATTACAATTCCTTTTGCTCCCACCATTAGCATTGTTCATCACCGCAAAACGCACACGTGGCTCGCCGAACTGTGATCGCGTTAAGAATATTCGGAGCTTCCACAAATAAATAGTTATCATCACACGCGATGCACAAGGTGTAGAAACATCGTGCATTCGCGGAGAATATTATTTTACGGTGGATGACTCATAAATGACAACACCAGAGAGCCGAGGACCTTGAAACACCTTGGAAAGATACAATGCGCGCACGCTGTTGAAAATATGTGTTCGCCAACATCTCCGGAGCTGAACATAAAATTACTCGGGACATTAACTTTTATAACATATTTCAAGGTCGTTGAAATCGTCCGGACTTAGGCTATCCAGAAAGTTCGTGGCGTTTCCTGCACCGTCTTTATTGCCCGTCTTCCCTAAGAAATAAGGCCTGTGCAGATTTGATAAACAATCTTTCAGAAACGTTTCACGCGAACTCACTACATATATTAATTAACTGATGTTAATGCGTAGGAAAAAATGTTATATTACTTCTAGCACGGATCGGTGTGTGAAACAGTTGATGGAATTGCGTTCGTGAAACTGGCTGAATTATTTACTCTTTTCATTTATTAAGGAGGATGTCGGCTACTGAAGGAACTATATAGGGACAAAAAAACCTTACTAGATTTTGGGTCGAAACATGGGTTTGCGGGCTTAGGTTTTTTGTCTTAATTTGAGCAGATTTTGGGCTGGCTGAGGGACAGAGTAGGGCAATAATCAACTAATATATAGACTGATTACTAGTACTAATTAATAGACTGCGGATCTTTATGCAAAATAAAAAATGTTTGCATTGATTGAACGACACAGGTGCCAAATGAAATTTTTTTCGTCTTTTAATGATCTTATTAAGATGAAACTAATACACTGGTGGCGTTAAATCTTTTAAATATGTCCACTGTTTTAAATCGTACGTACCTTTTTTCGTTATAAATGCATAAAATCCGCACTCTGCTAATTAATAATATTAATATATGTTAATCGCAAAATAGTGACTGATGACTGAAGATTGATGACTAATCTTCAACTACTAATTCACTAATAAGCAATAGCTAACGATTACTTAGAGCTGTGACTAGCTATTTGCCATTTAGTTATCACTAACTAATCAGAAAATTTTAACTAATGACTATTTTCCTATGACTAACATTCAAAGAGACTATTAGTCATTTTTAAATATTAGTTGATTATTGCTTGGTGAGGGGCTCATTCTAAATTTGAGGAACGTTAAACACAGCGTGCTCTGTTCATGATTTAACGAGATTATGTTTATATCTAATAGTATTAGTGTCCAAAGTCGAGAAAAAGATCAAGAAAACACTCGCAGAATCTAATGTATTTTTCTGTCACTAAAAGACGTTTCTGACTGATACGATTGACATTCCTCTATCAAATGACCCTGTGTGCGGCTCAAAATATGCTCGTACAAGGACAAAAAACCCAATCCCATGTTTCAACCCAAAATCTAGTCAGATTTTAGTTCCCTGCAAAATTCCCTGCACAAAAGTCAAGTGACTATACTTCTACCTAAACCGTCGGACAGCGGACCTTTCTATAACTAACTAAAGGGTGTCCAATTTTCATTTAATGTCAGCTTTCGAATACAGGCTACAACCATCATTTTTGGGACTGTATTCGTCCATTGGACAAGTCACCCTGTGCAGGAGAAATTTCATTAATGTTATCTACTGAATCAAAATGAACAAATTCATTGGGAGCCTTCTTGTCCCCGAACGAATACGCGACTCTATGTCGCAAGTTGTTCTCAAATTCTTGTTTCATGAGGAGTCAGGCATTGGACAAAGATCAGGAAGGCACATTGGACAGATCACAAGAAATTTCTTTAATGTTATCTACTGAATAAAAATGAACAAATTCATAGGGAACCTTTTTGTCCCCGACTGAATATGCGACTCTATGTCGCAAGTTGTTCTCAAATTCCTGTTTCATGAGGAGTCAGGCATTGGACAAAGATCAGGAAGGCACATTAGACAGATCACAAGAAATTTCTTTAATGTTATCTACTGCATAAAAATGAACAAATTCATTGGGAGCCTTTTTGTCTCCGATTGTATATGCGATTCTATCGCAACTTGTTCTCAAATTCCTCTTTCATGAGGAGACAGGCATTGAGACAAAGATCACGAAGGCACATTGGCCAAGCTAAGAATCGATTATAAGGCACGATAGCTTAGGGTATCGAGATCAGGCGTTCCTGTTGTCGGTTTCGCGCGGCGCGACGCGACGCGACGCTCGCGGAGAATATTGTTGCGTCGGGTAGGTTCCGTGACAACTTGGATGTCGACCTTTAAACCGAGGCATTGGTTGTTTTTGAACGACACGAGGAGGAGGAGGAGTGCCGTCGATCACGGCGACGCGACAGTCGCAGCTAAACCCAAAGCACGACGAGCCGTGGCTAATTGCCGCGCGCAACAAAAAGCTCGGCCTCTCTTCTTCAGCTCGGCACAGGCAGGCGTGCGCCACCGTTACGCTCGCGTATTTTCATCGGCATGCACGCGAGCAGCATCTGTCCGACGCGGTTCGTGCCCATTACAAACGTCCTTTAGCGTTCGTTTGTCTGTTGTGTGTTTGCCACTTTCCATTCTTTCCCTCTTCCACCCTCGTTCAACGGCTCGCCCAATTTTCCGCATTTCATTTTTCCGCGCTCTTGTCTCGACCGATCGTTTTTTAACCCTCTGATGCAGTTTTCGGGTTTGCAGTTTCTCTTTTGGACGAATTTGTGAAATTAGGAAAAGCGAGTTTAACCCTTGCCTTACCAAGATGTTTTTAATTTATGTTCACATACACTCTCGCCGATAGAAACAACCAAGTATGCTCCGGAGAATATCGTGTTGAAGAATAATTAATTTCTTCAGAATTTTGTCCGAACTGATTAGCAATAAAATATGGTTTGATGTGCATTAAATTCTACCTCTTCATTGGGCAAATGTGAACTATTCGTTGCACTAGAATTTATTATTAGAATAGAGAATATTATTAGATTATTATTTATTATAGAATAGGAGATTTATATTTATTGTATGCCTGTGTAATCCTCATATATGTTTTTACTAACTATATAGCTATACGGATACTCTAGTTGTGATAGTGCTTATATCACTGTCATTGCTGTTCGAACAATTTGGCAACGTCAGTCGTCCATCACACAAATGTTTTTTTACTAATATCATTGTTTATAAAACCATTTGTCAGTACATGAAAGCATTTCAATGCGCTGCCTTGTGATTTGTTGTTCTCAATGTCTCTTTTACGTTGTTATTTTATTATATTTTGATATAATATTAGCCCCTTTAAAAAAAATTGATCCTGTCGCTTGTAATTAGGTTGGCAAGAATTGTTTTGTTGTTAACAGGTCCCCTAAATATGCAACATCCAAAAGCGTCAAATAGAATTTTCTTTCGACTGAGACAAGCTGAGGTATACACAGAGTCGCCAGATCAGGGGAATTAGGGGAATAAGTTGGCCCCTCTCTGCAACTACCGGACGGAAGCGTGGGGGAATAGCGTTGTGGAAGGGGAAGGTAGAGTGGGGACACTGATAAACATTAAGTAGCACAAAGAAACAAGCAGTTATATCTAAAAATATTGTTCCTGAAACATCAAATGAAGCTTCTGTGCATTCGAGCATAACATGCTTCACTTGCAGACGATATAGCGACGCTTACTATACACTCTACTAATAACTATATTCTCCGTGTATGAGAAAAACTGTATTATATTGGCGGAACGGATACGGGTTGAATGCAATTAGAAGCCTTTCCGCAGCTGCTGCTCAAGTAGACTATTTATTATTCATCCTTCACGACTGGTGCCTCTATGCCAGTAAATAACAATAATTATTCTTACATCGAACCAACTTCCATTAAAAAATGAATAAATGGGTAATAATTTTGTTAATAAGTACTGACGAGTAATTTAAAAGATAAATACATTTTTAATGAATTTCTGTCTCCGACAATTCACTTGGAAAATGTCTGTTTTACATAAAGGTTCTCAGTCTAATTATTCTATATTGATAGATCCATTGCTCGACCAATTTCATTTGTTATTCCATTTTGATTCAAAACGTTTTAATTCGTTCGTCTCTTCTTTGGGCGGAAACAGAACCGATTCATTACATGTAGTCGGATAAAACTGACCTTCTACGGGAGAGTTTCGTGGGTGGTTGCCGGGAATCGTGTAACCTTAACGAGGTTAACGAGCGTAGCGACAATAAGTTTAATGTGCTTATTGTTACTCGGCCACTGATCGAACACAGGAATCGCGCGAGAACAACTCGAATATCGCCGTTAAAGAGAGTACAAAATTGTTCATAATCGTTCCAAAGAAAATCATATCAGTTTTCAGCATTGCTTGCATTAAACATCATGGTAATAATTTCCTCACCTAATCCAGACCTTGAAATATGTTCTCTGTAACTATGTACTAGTTTTCCATCCCGTATAGCTTATATACATACTCCCTCTGTCCTATAATGATAGTAACAGTTGATGAATTTAATTTGTCCCACAATAATAATAGCAGAAGAATATAAATATAGAGCGCAACATTTATTATCAAAAACCTAGATTTTTTTTACATTAAACGATAAATTAAAAATGTTACTCCTAATTTTTATTCTGAGTGTTCAGATAGTTTCTCTCTCTGGATTTTTCAATAATTTCGTTACTGCATTTTAAACTTGTAGATAGGATCCCTTGGCTGCGAAGCTTTGCTTTCCCCATATGCGTCAGCTCAAAATTTATTGGAGCCATCGTTCTTCATTGCTTCCAGCATAAATTGTTTTTTTTTCATCTCACTTTTACAATGGGTTGATATTCAACTGAAATGAAACAATTCGTTTCGATCAGATTCGGTGAAATTAGAGAAATAGTTACAATTCGTAATAATTAGGTTAACCTAAAAATTGAAAGATGTGTCGAAACAAATGACGGTAACATTGATTCGATTGAAGGCTTCGCAATTTTGCGCTACAACATAATTTACAGCTGCATTCGCTATTAATTCCCGTTTAAATATTCACTTGCTGCTATTATTGTGGGACAGAGGGAGCAGTTTTTCATGTAGGGTTCAATTCTCTCTTCAACCACGAGCTTAAAAATTTACTCTTTACGATGAAGAAGTTCAAGGTGACCGTAATTTCTCGATGAAAGAGTAGGACAGAACAAGAACTAATTATTACAATGTTAACATGTACATCTGCATGTTCACTTACTGAATCACCCTGTACAAAGAAACGTCGATGTCCGGCGATCGAAATGGCGGATGTATGAAAGAACTGTGTAAGAATCGATCGAGAACAGAGCCTAATGTTCGAGGATCGGGAAAAATAGTCTCTTAGGAAAATCCCTCGCCGCCAGCACGGAATCGGCGAGCATCAGTTATATGAGTTTCCCATTTTTCGAAGATTGTAACAGCATGTCTGCCTATCCAGCTTACTCTCACGTACGCTTCACTATCCCGGATTCCTTCGATAGGACACCCGAGTGCTGGCAACGCGTTATGGTGGCTCTATGCTTCAGTCATTCCCCATGGGACGCATACAGTGGCACGAGAGATCCCCGCGAACGAGAGCACGCACGAGCGGCAGCATAAAAAATAAACGAAACCGAGGAAGAAGGAAGACGAGTCTTTTATTTACAGGAATGAACTGGAGAGCTTGATTCCCTCTATGCACTAGTCTCCGCGCGAATTTAAACAATAATATCTCGTTCTTCTAATTATCTCCTCTAAATAAACATTCTTGCTTAATAGTCTGAATAGATTATATTGAAAATTCTTGTTTTAAACAATTCTATTCGAACTTGCCCGTTTAATTGTCTGTGGAATTTCTATGAAAAGAATTATTACCCTCAGCAACTTTTCTGAACAGTGTTATCATTGAACGTTAGAATCTGTACATTGAAAACTCCATGAAAACCATAAAGTAATTTTGGAGCATTCAATGAAAACGTTTCTTAAGTGAGTGAAACATTAAATTCATTTCTCTGGGTATTAATTATTCTACTGTGAATATATTTGTGCAGATTATAAATTTTCTCATAGAATAGCCAAGTAGAACTTTCTTTCTTTCTATAATTGTTTTAATAAGCTCGAAATAGTGATTTGCTTACATATTCTTGATTTCCTTACTGTCTCATCTATTTTCAAAGGCAAATCATCTTCTTGGTTTTTGTGTACCATCTATTATGCGATTTATGTTAGTAATTTTATTACGAAATTTTTTATTTCGTTTTCTTTGAGGTTCGGTACTTCTTGTTATAAATGCATAAAGTCTAGTAATGATTTTTTATATGATTTCTAGAATGTCGAATATATATGATTGAGCACGGAACATGCATTTATAATTGTTTTTGTTGTCTGCATTGCTGTGCTAATTTGTAGATTTTTAACGACTTCAGAAAATTAAAAATTAACGTTGTTTTCATCGACGAAACTTGAATGCCAGCCTTAAAATTTCCAGCAATTTTCCACCCCAGAACGTTTACGCAGCACTCTTCTCAAAAGCATAGCGTAAACCTCGAGTGGCTTTGTAACGTTGTGCCTCTTTTTCGTAGATGCAAATTCCCCATACCCATGTTGCCCGAGTTGATACTGCTGATAAACCAACTAGACATTCCGTAAAACTGTCGTTTTTTCACTGCAGCACAGATAAAGGAAGACAGCACGTTTCAATAGTCATTTGTTTCACCTGCTCTTTATGGTATTAGCTATGCTTGCACATTAGGACAGGTAGGAACAGATAAATCTTCCCAATAGATGTAAACATTTAACATAAAAACAGCAACAAAATTTCATTGTATATGTATAGACTTTGATAGAAATTTCAGTTTTAGTAGATCAGTCGTGAGAAGTCTATTTTTGCATACATATTCTCAATTTGTGTTATCGTTTGTATTATCAAAAAGCAATTAGTAACCAATGACAGATACTTACAAGGCAAGTGTCAAGTCTAACACTAACGAGAACAAAACCACAATGCTGACACAACCTGTGTGTATCCCTATCCGAGATAAACGAGAAAAGTCTATGTATACTAACCAGAAAAGTATACTTTCCGAATTTTTTTACAGACGTAAATACAGCAAGTAAATTAATATAATGTGTCCTAAATTCAAAAAATGTGTTTCCGCCTGTAATAATTGTAATAAATTGGTAATACATAGTTCTTTCTTCAGTTAGAATTTAGAAGATTGTAATTATGTATATTTTACTATGTTCTGGCATGTTGTAATATATTCCAGTATATTTTACTATATTCTAGTATATTGTAATATATTCCGGTATATTTCACTACATTCTAGTTCCACATTCTATATTGTAACATATTCCAATATATTTTACTATATTCTAGTATGTTGTAATATATTCCAGTATATTTTACTATATTCCAATATATTGTAATATCTTCCAGTATATTTTACTATATTCTAGTATATTGTAATATATTCCAGTATATTTCACTACATTTTACTATATTGTAATATATTCCAGTATATTGTAATATCTTCCAATATATTTTACTATATTCTCATATATTGTAATATATTCCAGTATATTTCACTACATTCTAGTATATTGTAATAAATTCCAGTATATTTGACTATATTCTAGTATATTCTAGTATGTTGTAATATATTCCAGTATATTTTACTATATTGGAATATATTTAATCATATTCTAGTATATTTTAGTACATTGTAATATATTCCAGTATACATATTTTATTATATTCTATGTATACTGCATACTACAATAGTATATCGTAATATGTTCCGGTATATTCTACTATATTGTAACATACATATTCGAGAATATTCTTTATTCTATTTTGTCTTATACTGTGTTCTTTATTCTGCCAATCGGTTCTATTCTCCTTAAATCGCACCGATTTTTCTGATGAACGAATAAAATTCTCAGTCCAGTGATCAGCGTCTAGTTCGTTGGTCCGATCGATCGTCTCTTCGATATCGAGTCGCATCCCTTAGCTGCAGGGAGGCTCCTCGTAAAGGCTCTAAGGAGTCGGCGTCGGTTGCTATTTATAAAAGTGCATTTCGGACGGGTGCACAATAGTGACGCGTTCGATGCGACGCGGGGAGAGCGACCGATAAATCAGAGCGGCGCGGCGCGCGTAGATCACGAAGCGCACTCTTTTATTTTCATTTCGCGTGTTGAAAACGAAAATAGCGCGAGATACGAGGCACGTTCCGTCGAATTCTTGCTCCGGGCACCCTTGAGAAATGCATCCGAGTCGCCGTTTTCTCGGTATCGTGACCGATTTATTAAAACTCGTGCTTCTTTCGCCTTCACGATCGCCCGGAGCCGGCTATTGCGACTCGCTCGCCAAAATTTCGGACAGCCAATCAATTTTATTGGACACGTGCCGTTACTAATTTCTGCGAGCAGCTTGTTCGCGATGCGTCCACTTATGGGACACACCGTAATCCTCGGACCACGGGCCGCAGATCTTCGTGCATTTATGGCTTCTGAACATTTTCGAAAAATGCCAGAGTATGAAGATAGAATCTAATACGATTTTTATTTGTTGATACAATAAGATTTTATTCGATCCTACCATTTTAGACTTCGTCTAAAAAAATTATAATTTATATCCGATTTTGATTTATCAGAATTTTAAATGGTATTTTATTAAAAAACGTGGACAGTCGAATATTGTGTATCTAAAGAGTTTACCAATAAAAGCTACCGAATGTTTTTAGGACGTGTTTGTCATATGGTAACATGTTTGGGGCGACATGTGTCATCTGTAGATCATTACGATTTTAGTCGCCGAGTGATACATAG
The DNA here is from genome assembly GCA_028455765.1 of Lasioglossum oenotherae. NCBI lineage: Eukaryota > Metazoa > Arthropoda > Insecta > Hymenoptera > Halictidae > Lasioglossum > Lasioglossum oenotherae. The sequence goes on along the minus strand of CM052300.1, from coordinate 6,407,610 downwards.
GAGAACAACGTGTCTCCGTCGTTAAAATGATTATGGAAAAATGATTATGCATTTGTGGCTTACAAAAATGTTCAAAACTACAGTATTAAATTCAACAGAATTTAGTGCTATTTTGATTTATAGAAAATAGAATTTGATTTGGTACCACTTTCTTAAAATTTGCTTACAAAAATTGAAAATTGCGTAAACATCCGCAGTCTAATTATTAGATACATGTTCATTTTCTGAATCCTATAACAAGTTCGAATAAATACGAAATTATTTTCTCCAAAATGCAATCTTCTGAAGTTTAGTGAAGTAATATTAGATGTTCTGTTTACAATAAAGTTTACAAGCCATTTTTAACATTATACAAGAGGTACGAGCAATACCAATGACAGTTCTATTATTAATGGAAACAGTTGTCGAGGCTCAACTGTAAGAATTAAAGTGTAGTCGATTATAATGGATCGCGACGTATGCAAATTATTATTCAGAAGCCATGCGAAGGCACGCTATTTCTCAACGATAAACAAATATATGGAAGGAATTCTTTTGTTTTTTGTGGAAGTGAATACTTAATGCACGTAATAAGATTGACAAAGTTACAAAATATGGAGCTGATCAGTCTGACTTCCGAGTGGCTCATATTTCCCTCGAATTTCAATACAATAGTCATTGTGTTACATCGACATTCGTTTAATGCAACGGAGAAATTTTCCGTGTTCGATTTGACGCAATATTGAGTCATTCCGTCGTTGAGATATACAGTATCGAACGCTGAAAGGGTCTCGGAGCCAAAAGCCGGCTTAGTAAAATATATAAACTATCATTTACGATTAGACTGTAGATTTTATGCATTTATAAAGTAGCCTTCAGAAGAACATATATTTATTCTTCAGAATAACCTTCAGAAGAATTTAAGACTACCCTTGTATTGTTCACTATTTATTGAAATTACCAAATGATGTAGAGAATGTTTATTTTGCAAAACAAATATTACAATAAATTTCCGTAGAATGGAGTGGGTTTCTCAAGAGATATCAAAACGTGTAAGACGAAGAAATGCTTTATTACAACTCTCTGTCGAGTGCGAACGTTGACTGACTCTTCCAAAACGGTTTTATTCGATCGGAGGCCTGGTTTCCGCGGTTTTTTACATATTTGTCCCTAGATCGCGAGTCGTCGTTGATCAGCTGTTTGTCGTGTGACGAAATATGGGGCGACGACCGCGCGTTATAATATTGTTCGAGGAACGATACTTTTTCCTCGCGTAACGCGGACATGCATACATATACATACGTGGATACATAACAGCGCAAAATGTTTCTTTTACATTTCAAATGTCAGCTACAGTTGGACTGCGGATTTTATGCATTTATAACAAAACTGGTTAAGTCTAATTTACAAAAGATTACTACAATTTTACAATTACTACATTTACAATTACTTACAATTGCTACAATATTACTACAATTATTAAAAAAGGAAAGAACTTTTTCCTTGGCCTGGGTTTTTTAAAATTGTTGCAGAAAATTTTCATTTTGCATAAAGATCCGCAGTCTAGTTATAGTTAAATAAAATCCGTGTACTATGTTTCTCTATGTATTGTGTGGCGAATTTCCCAAACGAATTGCACGAGACAGAGTCTAAGTAAAAATGTATTCCTTCTTTCAACAAATTTAATAAGTCGAACGTAACTTTAGATTCTTCCAATACCTTCGTAGTTTTGTGTTTTATCTACCCATTTTTATTATGAATGCATAGAATCCGCAGCCATCTCATCTCGTCGAAAACTGCTTTGAACTTTTGGTTACTTGTAACCAAAAAGCGTAAAAATCGATATTTTCTAATCATTTTGTTCTTCGAATTTTTTTCTTTATGTTTTGTGTACATTATCTTAAATTTCAATAATAATCAACTGTTCTTAATGATTTTCATCGTGGACAATTTTAGAATGAATTTTGACCATTTTATTTGTTTCGAATTATGTGTGGCGTTCGTTTTGCATTTCTCATCGATATTCATTGGCAGCAACGATGCGTCACCTGTGTCATTCGTCGATTTGACGCAATATTGAGTCATCCGTCGTGAAGGTGTTAAGATGAGACACAGCCTGCCGTCGCACAGAGCCTTCGGAGTTTTCTTTATGCGATCGAGCGTAGTGATGTTGTCCAACAAGTTCCCACGATCTTTAAACTACAATGACACTTTTGCTACAGTTTCCGAGAGACTTTGTTCGAACCCGTGAGCTGTTTTGTTTCTCGCCTGTGTTCCCGCGTAACAATGTCGTGCTTGATGGTGTGAAATGCACGTTTAGAAGGGATTCATCAAGCTTAGGTTCACGTGGCTTTTATCCAGTTTACGGATCGGTAAAAATCTCCTCAAAGTTTGTCCAACCATTTCACCTTCTATCCAACGTGTTTCAAATCAAGGCGTGACCTGAAATACAGTTCGGGTGGTTAGCACACCGCTAACACCAAGTTTCCGCACCTACCACCTTTAGAAATTTACAAATAGATCTTCTTAACGATTTATTTGCCAATTAGTTGTCGGTATTACACCGCGTGTGTACAGGGTGTATAAGAAGTAACGGTTATATCCGCCCTAAGGGTGAATCTACACCTTTCCGGAAAGACCGCGTCTTCCTTCATCGGAAAGCGAGCCTCGAAATGTGAAATGTCCGATTTCTAACAGTAACAACTGCAACTATCTCTTATTAATCAAATAATCACACGTTTGATTGTATTATGGTAGAAATCGAATTTTTTCTGGTCACACTCACACAGTTTTCATTTACAAGATTTTCATCTCTATTTTGTAGTTCTTTTTACTATCAGCGAATAGTGCGTTGATTAGTAGACTGGAGCCACGTAAAAACAGTGCATTCTCGCTTTAATAATTTTAACAAACTGAGAAAAATAGATTAGCACTCTTAAATCATTGTAACATTTTTAATCAATAATTTAATATCATTTGTGCTTATCGAGTCATTCTTTAATTTTGTCGTAAATGTTTTATTTACTAACATCACTGTTCATAAAACTATTTCTCAGTCCATGAAAACATTTCAATGCACTGCCTTGTGATTCGTTGTTGTTAATGTCTGTTTTACGTCGTTATTTTATTATATTTTGACATAATATTAGTCTCTATAAAGAAATTAAATAGAATTAAAGTAAAAACGAACTTTAACCACAATTTTCTTTGGTATAAACAATGTTGCCGCAAGTTTCTTTTACTTTCCACCGATCCAGAGGTGTAGATTAACCCCTATGACGGACGACCATTACTTTCTATATGCAAATCGTTTAAAATCATTGGGACACGAAGACCACCTTTGCTAAGGATTAAAAATCCATACATAAATGTTTCCTGCGGGTTTAAGGGTTTAAAGTACATACATAAATGGTTGCTGCTTATCGGAAGGATCGTCTCAAGAGAAAATACCATTTTGAGAAAATCGATTCGTCTTGTTTTACCAAAGGCATGCAGCCACTTTCGGTAGACGCAAATGATCCGAGGCTCGCTTTCCGATGAAGGAAGATGCGGTCTTTCCAGAGAGTAAACGGCACAATTAGGCTCGAATATCGACGCAACGACAGGCTACGTGTTCCCGACACGAGCGCCGATATTACTTTCGACGCCGGTCCGCCTAATATCCCTTCGCCCGAAGGTGAAAAACATGGTGAAGGAGGCAGATTGAAAGGGAAAGGACGGCGGGAGTGTTTGTCGAGTAACGCGAAACCTCAAACGAGGGCCATCCGTTTGCCGCGGCACCCCCCGATTTTTCAAACCCTTATTGATATAATGTAATATTAATGCTCGGAACGCTAGTCCCGGCACGCTTGCGCTCCGCAAATATTGCCGAGTGTACCGGGCAAAAGAAAATAGCAGGGCGGCGCGGTGCGGCGCCTCGGAAAATTGTATGCCCCGCGATGAAAAAACGATTCGGTCGCAGCTCTTTGATCATCCCGGCATTCCCGACACGTAATTTCAGAAATTGTTTGCGCTCCACCTGTAAAGAACACCCAGCGAACGATCGGTCGAGTGCTTGGCCATCGATCGGACGATCCATTCGCATGCAGAGTCGCGCGTCTAATTAAACAGAGATTTTTTTCTCCCGCACCTCGAAACTGAACGATGTCTAAAACACTTGGTTTCACAGTGGATCCAAGAAATCAACATCGTCATTTTTAACGAACGCGTCAAAAATCGCATCATTTTCTTCGAATTGAACCAAACCAGTTGAGGTCTCGTGACATGTTACAAGACTCAGTTTAAACGAGATTCTGGAAAAATTGTTACTGGTCGCAATTGTAAACGAAAATGTACAAGTCAACTTTTGAACTTTTCATTCTCATCACTAGACTGCGGATCTTTGTGAAAAATGACAATTTTCTATCTGAATTGCAACAAACTCGGTTGAAATAAATATTCAACTTCTTCGTTAATATGTTTAACCGTTAGCACGCGAATGGTGACTCCGAGGCGCCACTAAAAATTGCTGTAGCATTATTTAAAATATTGTTGACATTGTTAAATTATGTGTTGCGTGAGGTTTTATATAAATTTCATATCCACCACATTTAAAAAATCATAGAGAACGGAAATATTCCAGCTCGGAAGAAATGTTTAATTTTTTTTCGAGTTAAAATAGCTCCGACTTGAAAGGGTTAAAATTAAATAAGTGTCGGTAAGTAATGTGTAAATGATGGAGTAAATGTTTGAGCGTAGTTGCACAAGTTTTCCGTAAACTTTCACTGGCATTGTTGCCCGATTTCCGTCTCGTATTTCTGAAAATACGGGTTGATAGATTGAAAATAATGTAAAACTAGCTTCAGATTCGTCTAATGTTTTTACTGTTTCAAATTGCACCTACACATTTTCGTCATAAATGCATAAAATCCGCAGGCTAATGATAACAAGAGCGAAATTCAGTAATATTTCCGAATATGAATCAGACTTTTTATTAGACATATATGAACATAAATCCTTTCGAAGACATATGTTTACGCAAATGTAATAAAAAATGTTGATTTCTGTTGATTGCTCTAGATCAGAACTACCCTGTTATTTGAATATTAACCTTGAGGATGTACAGGGTGTATAAAAAGTAATGGTCATCCGTTCTAGGGGTGAATCTACACCTCTGAATCGGTGTACATTTGTAGGAGAAACTTGCCGCGAAATTGTTTATAACAAAGAATATTGTTGTCAAAATTATTTTTTACATCAACACCTTCCACTCCTTCAGAAGAGAAAAAGTTTGAAAGAAGCCACATGTCGCAAACAGATAGTTATCGAGATATAAGCTGTTAAAGTTTTTGCAAAATTTGATTGTGTGGAGTTATACGTATAGACAAAAGCCTACTATACAGTCCACCCGACCGTGTCGATGAGACGGAACATAATCGTGTGCGTGCCTCGATACAAACGAAATTTAAAGGGACATTCTTTGCCAGGCCCGTACGACGTCATCGTCTCCCTGCCCATTCGGATGATAAATTTGAAGTTGCAAAATATGAAAGAATACCTTATATCCATTGTTATAAGAATATTAATCCTGTGTCATAAAATGTTACCGTACCTCACCGTTCCTCCAGCGGATTAGGCGATATACCTGTAAAGGACGTTATAGCAAGCAAAAAACGCATGCGAATCTTCAAACCCGACAGATGGACAACACGTGCGACGGACCCATCGAAGCGACGAGCGGACTACCCTTATAAACACGTCATTGAAAACCGAAGATAATGCCAAAAGGAATTTCTTTGACAGTTTCCCCACTTTTGGTAAAAGAAATGCAACATTTCCCCACCTAAATCCACCCTTAACCATTGACGAAAAACCGAGAGGTGACGACCGCAGTACTACTTTGACCGTGGTCGGAGTAATTTCTTCCCGTTCGCTGTCACGATTTTGGATAATGTGTTGTTTTGTGCTTCACACTTATTAAGACGTATTCGCGCAAATGGTAGTGTCCTGTTGAACCGACGGAGGAACAGAAGATTCGGAAAAATTTGTAAGTACCTAGACATTAGCATTTTATAACCCAGGATTAATATCCTTTTGTATAAAAATGGATATAAGGTATTCTTTCATATTTTGCTACTTCAAATTTATGATTCAAATGGGCAGGGAGACAATGACGTCGTACGGGCCTAATTCATACAATATGTATATGTATACGTATAACAATGAGTGAATGTTTCGGATCAGAACTATCCCGTTAATTAAATATTAGGCTGAAGCGATACGCGACTCCGTCTCCCGTGAAAATTCACGGGGGTGAACGCTTGGCATCCGAACGCGTAGAGATTGTTAAGTTTCTTATGCAAAGCGGATCGTGCTTCGCCCCCTATGAGTTAATGGCCTGGAAAATTATGATGATGAAATCTCGGATATCCCGAGCCTCCTGTGTAATCGAGCCGGGAAGTTAACTCCCTTCGCTGACGCTATCCTAAAGGGGTTGTTCTTGATTGCTCGGCTTCGATTCTTACATAAATTCGTAGTACACATGTTAAGCTTCCCGAAGCCATGGACAAATCAAAATTGTTTGCGTCATAACAGACAAGGCCTGGATATTACATATTTCCTTATTATATAATTTATTATAATAAAAGAAAGAGTTTATCTCGGGAAAAGTTATAGACTGCGGATCTTTATGCAAAATAAAAATTGTCTGCATCGATTGCACAAGAAATAGAAACTCAATTGAATATTATTTCTTCCCTTAATGATTTTAATAGAGGAGAAATTATATATTGACATTATCGATTTTTAATATTTTTCAACAATTTTGAATTTCATCTTCTCAATTTTGCTGTAAACGCATGAAGATCCGTTATAAATCAGTTTGTAAATTCATGGACACTGCGATCTTTAAATAAATTTATGTAGTAAGAGGCGGGAAACCTGTAATAATAGTCAGAATTGAATTTAGACATGTTGAAAATTATTTTGCTTCAATTATATATATTATTTTATTTTTTTAATTTGAAAAGTGCTGCATTGTGCAATTTCCGCTCGTAAATACTTATTAGAAGAACTATTGGGATTATCAAAGAGGGGGTAATATTTAATCAATATTGTATACAGTGTGTCTCGGTCTTTCTGTGTTACATTAGCAAACATATGTTCTCCGGAACATATATAGGTGCAATTACATAATTATTCCATCCATGTACTTCCTATGTGCGTGTCTTATTAAATACAAGCGGCCTGTCAGTGGTTCTTCATTCTTTGATCTACTCAGTTTGCGCAGGTCAATTCGTTGACTACGATGTGGTTTCGTACTACCACAACATGCGATTTTATAACACAATTTAATTTATACTATGTTGCCTCACTGAGCATAAAAACTTTTTATTGACCAAAGTACCACTTTAAATATTTACGAATATCTCGTAACTTTCTAAATATTTTTCAGACTTTTCTCTACTTGACCTTCAAGTGGAAGTCCAATTTATCACCTTTAAAAATTTGAAAAAGTTAATCGGAATTTATGGAAAATGTTTGTCAACACACTTTACCTACCGGAAGACTTTCAGTAATTATGCTTCACCAAAAGAAAGCATAGAAATTTTCTTTTACATTGCAATCTAAAATGAAACTGTTAGATGACGTTGTTGAGGGTGACTTATTAGTTTACAATGAAAATTGCTGTTGCTATTGAAGGTTCCATTAAAAAGTGTTCAGCCATGTACCACATTTTTTTCAAAATTATGTAATAATCACCGGTCGGTAATGTGTTAAATGTGATACGTCAACTACCCTCACATATAGACAGCGAATCTTTATGCAACATAAAATTGTTCTACCTGCTTCGCAACAAACTGGAATGAAATAGAAATTTATTTTCTTTCTTAATATGGTAAATAAGTTGAAGATAAGTATCTTTAAATCCTTCTAATATTTTTACCGTTTTGAATTACACTTATTCATTTGTTGTCATAAATGCATAAAATCCCGCTGTCCACTTATATATTTCAGATATTTGTAGTTGCGTTTATTTAAAAATGAATTCTATTCTGTTTCTCTCTCCTATCGTTCGTGTCATAAAATTTCCTTACAAAATTATCAATTGTTCTTCAATCATAAATTACTTACAACTAAATTTTTGTTTCTATTATATATTTTCGAATCTATTTCTTCGCGATCAACGTTGATCCTCTTCTTCAAC